>VMDR010003607.1:0-70098 GCA_007922815.1 Macrotus californicus
AAAAGATACACATAGACTAAAAGTAAAGGGATGGAAAATATATTGCATGCAAATGAAAAGGGAAAAAAAGTTGGGGTAGCAGTTCTTGTAGCCAACAAAATAAACTTTAAAATCAGGGCTATAAGTGCTGGAAACAGCCTAAGTGATCATCAGTCAATGAGTGGATCAAAAAACTGTGGTACATTTAAACAACGGAATTCTACGCAGCAGAGAGAAAGAAGGAGCTTCTACCCTTTGCAACAGCATGGATGGGACTGGAGAGCATTATGCTAAGTGAGATAAGCCAGTTGGTGAAAGACAAATACTGTATGATCTCATCTATAAGTGGAACCTAATCAACAAAACAAACAAGTGAACAAAATATAACCAGAGACATGGAAATAAAGAACTGACAGTGACCAGAGCAGGGAGAAGGGATAACAGGGGAAAGAAGGGGAAGGGGTAAGTCAAGGAACATGTATAAAGGACCCATGGCTGGGGGGTATTGAATGTGGGGGTAGGCAGGGCAGGGGAGAGTAGTGGCAAAAGAAGGGGGACAACTGTAATTGAACAACAATAAAAATAGACTTTAAAAAAACCCAGGGCTATAGTTAGAGACAAAGAAAAGCAGTATATAATGATGAAGGGAACAATCCAACAAGAGGATATAACCCTAGTAAACATTTAAACACCCTATATAGGAACACCTAAATATGTGAAACAAATCTTGATGGACATAAAGGGAAGATTCACAGAAATACAGTCATAGTTGGGGATTTTAACACCCCATTGTCTTGTATGGATAGGTTTTCCAGACAAAAAAATCAACATGGAATCAGCCTCCCTAAACCACACACTAGATCAAGTGGCTTTAATTGATATCTTCAGAGCATTTCACCCTAAAGCAGCAGAATATACATACATTTCAAGTGCACATCGAATGTCTTCCAGATAGACCACATGTTATGACACAAAACAAGTCTCAATAAATTTAAGAAAACTGAAACATATCAAGCATCTTCTCTGACCATAATGTTATTCGACTATAAATCAATCACAAGAACACTGAAAAATGTGCAAAGAAATGGAAGCTAAATAACATGTTATTAAACAATGAATGGGTCAACAATGAGATCAAGGAAGAAATCAAAAGATACCTTGAAACAAATGAAAATGAGGACACAACAATCCAAAATCTATGGGACACTGGGAAAACAGTCCTAACAGGGAATATTATGGGATTACAGGCCTATCTCAAAAAAACAAGAAAAAGCTCAAATAAACAATCTAACTTTATACTTAAAGGAACTTGAAAAAGAACAACAAATGAAGCCCAAAGTGAGTAGAAGGAATAAAATAATAAAGATTGGAGCAGAAATAAATGACAGAGAATCTATAAAAATGATACGAAAGATCAATGAATCCAAGAGCTGATTCTTTTAAAAGATAAACAAGATGGACAAACCTTTAACCAGATTCATCATGAAAAAAAAAGGGCCCAAATAAATAAAGTCAGAAATCAAGGAGGTGAAATAACAACTGACACCAAAGAAATACAAAGGATTGTAAGAAAATATTATGAGCAACTATATGCCAACCAGTTGAACAACCTGGACATAATGGATAAATTCCTAGAAACATACAATTTTCTAAAACTTAATCAAAAAGAATCAGAGAATCTGAATAGACAGATCACAGCTATTGAAATTGAAGCAGTAGTCAAAATATTTCCAACAAACAAAAGCCCTGGACTGAATGACTTCACAGTTAAGTTTTACCAAACATTCTGGGAAGAACTAACACCTCTAAACAATTTATTTTTTCATTTTATTAAATTTTATTTTATTTTTAAGTATATTTTATTGATTATGCTATTACAGCTGTCCCAATTTTTTTCTCCCTTTTATCTTCCCTCTACCCTTCACCTACCTTGCCACCCTCCAGCAACCCCCTACACTAAGTTCATGTCCATGGGTTGTACATATAAGTTTTTGGCTTCTCTATTTCCTATACTATTCTTAACCTGCTCCCTGTCTATTTTATGCTTATCAGTTATGCTTATTCCCTGTACCTTTCCCCCCAATTCTCCCCCTCCCCGTAGATAACTCTCCATGTGATCTTCATTTCTGTGATGCTGTTTCTGTTCTAGTTGTTTGCTTAGACTTTGTTTCTGTTTTTTAGGTTCAGTTAATAGTTATAAGTTTGTTGTCATTTTACTGTTAATAGTTTTTGATCTTCTATTTCTTAGATAAGTCCCTTTAATATTTCAAATAATAAAGGCTTGGTGATGATGAACTCCTTTAACTTGACTTTATCTGGGAAGCACTTTATCTGCCCTTCCATTCTAAATGAGTGCTTTGCTGCATAGAGTAATCTTGGATGTAGGTCCTTGCCTTTGATGACTTCAAATACTTCTTTCCACCCCTTCTTGCCTGCAAGGTTTCTTTTGAGAAATCAGCTGACAGTCTTATAGGCACTCCTTTGTAGGTAACTCTCCTTTCCTCTCGCTGCTTTTCTTTTAAGATTCTCTCCCTATCTTTAACCTTGAGTAACTTAATTATGATGTGCCTTATGTTACTCCTTGGGTTCAATTTCTTTGGGACTCCCTGGGCTTCTTGAATTTCCTGGAAGTCTATTTCCTTCACCAAATTGAGGAAATTTTCCTTCATTATTTGTTCAAATAAGTTTTCAATTTCTTGCTCTTCCTCTTCTCCTCCTGGCACCCCATATGATTCAGATGTTGGAGTACTTAAAATTGTCCGAGAGGCTCATAAGCATCTTCTCATTTTTCTAAATTCTTGTTTATTCATTCTGTTCTGGTTGGGTGTTTATTTCTTTCTTTTATTCCAAATGGTTGATTTGAGTCCTGGTTTCCTTCCCTTCATTGTTGGTTCCCTGTATATTTTGCTTTATTTCACTTTGTGTAGCCTTCATTTCTTCCTTCATTTTGCAACCAAGCTCAATCAATTCTGTGAGCATCCTGATTACCAGTGTTTTGAATTCTGCATCAGATAGATTGTCTATCTCCTTGCTTAGCTTTTTTTCTGGACTTTTGATCTGTTCTTTCATTTGGGCCACATTTCTTTGTCTTGGGGCACCAGTTTGGATGAAAGTTTCTTGAACTCCTTGGTTGTCAGAATTCCATGAAGTTTGCTATTCTAGCAGTTCTGGTTGTTTATTGTTTTTAAATTGGTTGAAACATTTCTGCCTTTGCCTCCATCTTGGCTGGAATTCCTTCTAAGACAATTTCTAAACATTCAAGAGGAGGCAAAGCTCCCAAGCTCTTTTATGAGACCAGCATTATCCTAATTCTAAAACCAGATAAAGATACTACAAAAAAAGAAAATTACAGGCCAATATCCCTGATGAACATAGATGCAAAAATCCTGAAAAAAAAATTAGCAAACCAAATACAGCAGGTACAACAAACAGATGATGCACCATGATCAAGTGGGATTTATTCCAGGAATGCAAGGTTGGTACAAGATGAACAAATCTATAAATGTGATTCACTACATTAAAAAAAGTGAAGGATAAAAACCACATGATCATATTAACAGATGCAGAAAAAGCACTGAATAAAATACAGCACTCATTTATGCTAAAAACTCTCAGCAAAGTCAGAAGAGAGGGAACATACCTAAACATAATAAATCCATATATAACAAACCCACTGCCGGCATCACACTCAATGTAGTTTTGTAGGCAAAAACTACAAATGTTCCCCTTAAAATTGGGAACAAGACAGGGTTTTCTGCTTTAACCTCTCTTATTCAACATAATACTGGAAGCCCTAGCCACAGCAATCAGACAAGAAGGAGAAATAAAAGGCATCCAAACTGGAAAGAGAAAAGTAAAGTTGTCTTTATTTGTAGATGACATGATACTGTGCATAGAGAACCCCAAAGATCTCACCACGAACTACTAGAACTGATAAATGAATTCAGCAGAATAGCAGGATACAAAATTAATATCCAAAAATCAGTTGCATTTTTATATGCCCATAATGAACTAAATGAAATGGAAATTAAGGAAACAATCCCACTCACAAAAGCTTCAAAATGAATAAAATGCTTAGGAATAAACCTAAAAAAGGATATAAAAGACTGTGCTTGGAAAATTACAAGACACTGGAGAAAGAGTCTGAAGAAGATACAAATAAGTGGAAGCACATACCGTGTTCATGGATAGAAGAATTAACATCATTAAAGTGTCCATACTACCCAAAGCAATCTATAGACTTAGTGCTTTTACTCTCAACATTACAATGACATATTTCATAGAACTAGAACAAATATTTCAAAAATTTATATGGAAACACAAAAGGCCCTGCATAGCAACAGCCATAGTGAGAGAAAAGAACAAAGTTGGAGGAATCACAATTTCAAACTATACTATAAGGCCACAGTAATCAAAACAGCATGGTACTGGCATAAAAACAGACACATAGATCAGTGGAACAGAACAGAGAGCCCTGAAATAAAATCATACCTTTATAGTCAATTAATATTTGACAGAGGAAGCAAGCACATAAAATGGGCTAAAGATAGTTTATTCAATAAATAGTGTTGGGAAAATTGAACAGATACATGCAAAAAAAATGAAACTAGACCACCTCTTAAACCACATACAACAATAAATTCAAAATGGATTAAAGACTTAAATGTTAGACCTGAAACTGTAAAATGCTAGAAGAAAACATAGGCAGTAAAATCTTGGACATTGATCATACCAGTATTTTATCAGACATATCTCCCCAGGCAAGAGAAACAAAAGAAAAAACAAATGGGACTTCATCAAACTAAAACGTTTTTGCACAGCAAAGGAAATCCTCAACAAAATAAAAAGACAACCCACAGAATGGGAGAACATACTCACCAGTGTATCTGATAAGGGGTTAGTATCTAAAATTTATAAAATACTTAGAAAACTCAATACCAAAAAAAATAAACAAACCTATTAAAAAATGGGCAAAGGACCTGAATAGACACTTCTCCAAAGAGGACATACAGATGGCCAGTAGACATATGAAAAGAAGCTCAATGTCACTAATCATTAGAGAGATGCAAATTAAAACCATAATGAGATACTACCTCACACTGGTCAGAGTGGCTATCATCAATAAATCAACAAACAGCAAGAGCTGGCAAGGCTGTGGAGAAAGGGGAACCCTTTTGCACTGTTCGTGGGATGCAGACTGGTGCAGCCATTGAGGAAAAACAGTATGAAGATACCTCATTAAATTAACAATGGATCTGCCTCTTGACCCAACAACACCACTTTTAGGAATACATCTGAAGAAACCCAAAACAGGAATTGGAAAGAACAGAAGCACCTATGTTCATGAGGAGGGGGGTAAAAGGGAGCTAGATGGTAATGGAAAAAATACAATAAATTTTTTTTTAAAAAAGTGCTATCATAATGAACACTCCAAACATTAGTTCCTATTACCCCACTTACCTGATGTTTATCATTTATTTTCCATCATGACAATGGATGTAAGTCTATCTTAGGGCAGCATGACATTTTTTAAACGTACATGGTGGCACAGAGGAGAAATGCGTGTTTTTCTCTGTCTTCCTTTTATACTAGACTGTTAATAGGCATCTTTTACTTTGGCTTCAAGTTTTTGACCTTCTTAGGATCTGACAGCAAAACTAAATAAATGCTGTTAGCAATTTCCGACTGAGGTGAGTGGTTATCCACAATTGCTAGCACCACCGGATCAGCTCTGAATGGGTAAAGCCAACCCCATTTGCTATGGTGGCACCATGCGCCAAGCAGGCATGTGACCTTGTTAAACATGACTGCCCTTTTACTCCTCTGAACTTGTCCCCAGGACTGGAAATTACTGGAAAGCAAGAACTGAAGGTGACTAACTGTACCCTACAGCCACAGGCAGAAGATAACATTGGAACAAACTGCAGCCTCCTGTTATGACACCCCCCACAGCCTGGGGCCTCACAACAGCAACCCCTCCACCATTTTATAATCCAATTATAATTCAATAAGAGCTCAAAGCGCCCACCCATCAATGTGGCTGTATCTCTCCATACCATGCCCCTCTCCCTTCTTGGAGAGAGAATAGTCTTTACTCTCTACACTTCCTTCTCTTTGTGAATTCTTTCACAGCCCGTGTCGCCGACCACCCTAACAAGTTCTGTGTGAAGTAACTGTGGAAAATGACCGTGGCCACATATAACTATCACAACTGCCAGGAATGATCACCCCAGTAGTGCTGGTTTTTTAATGTGGCATATACAGTGGAAACATTCTACGAAAAAGCAACTGAATGAGTAAATACAAATAAATTAAATTTTTGCTGGTCACTGTGATTAAGTGTTCAAATCTGAACTTCTAATGCTTGGGAAATATAATCAAAGTGGTCCCTCTCTAGGTAATTTCCGGTACTCACTGCTGCACCATTTTTGTTTACCACCATTAAATATGAGAGATGGGGTGTGGGGAGTGAGGATTTGGAAAGATGCGCATGTACTTCTAACTTTGGAGGGAAAAAGGCGGGGAGCAAGAAACAGAAGAAGAAAAGCCATCAAGATAGGAAAAACCTTAGAGTGTACTTATTTATTGAAGATGGCTCAAAAATAAAAAGGAATTAAAAAGGTCAAGCTATCAAGAGTTCGCCACAGGAATATTGTTATAACATATTCACAATTATTAGGGAAGACGGGAGAGTAGTTTGATGTTTTCAAAATAACAACTAAGTACAAAATGCCAAAGAAATGTGGGCGGTCCCTCTGAGATCACTACGTTGGAAAAGTAAATTGCTGCATTTTGCAGTCTCTCTCTTTTAAAGTCCAACTTTTATTCCCCCATCACCATTATATAACAGTTGCTGGGTTTCTGACTTTTGTTTGTGCCCTGTTATTCAAAACTACCACATCGAATTGGTCAGTTTACATTGGACACTGATCACTTCTGAATAACTGCTTAAAGTTCTAGGATTTCTGTCCTGAGAAGGTTAGCTCCAAACCCACTGGCGTGTCCCCAGCAACCTCAGTGGGACAGCAGGCGCCACCTGAGCACCTGGCAGGCGACAGATGGTTGGATGCCCAACTGTTCCACACACCCAAGTGTCTTCCCTGTTAACAGTAAACATGTAAACAGTCATGTTACATTTTTTATTAGTGAGATACTGCATCTTCTAATATTGAATAAAGTGAAATACTAACCCTTCTAACGTTAACTAATAATGGCAGCAAAAATATCATCTTTATTCATTATTATTATTATTATTATTACATAATTTCTTCCTTAAATATTGTTCATTTCCATGTGACAAGCAATAATACAATTGTATGGTTACTTTTGTGTTTTTCCCAGGAACTCCTAATAGAATATATCCAGTAATATTAATATTTCACCCATTAATGCCAGAATTAAAATACACTGTACTGTATTACCACAGAATGTAACATCTATCCTTTTCTTCTCCCCTTCTCCCAGATTTTCTGGCTATAATGTCTGGTTACATTTGGGTCTCTCATATTCTTTTCATTTAAGAAATACTAACTAAAACAAACCCAAAAGCTGAGTGTAATTTGCTAATGTGACTTTCCCTCTGCCTCTGTCACTCTTTTTAATTTTAATTTTTTTTCAGGGTTGGAAGAGAATTATTGAAACCTTGGTAAGAAAAGAAATTACATTTAGATGATAGAAATTTTCTATCAAAATATTTAAAAATCCGACATCCCTTTATATTCAAGAAATAGTCCCTCCATTTCACAGACGAACAATCAGGGCCAAGAAAGCTCAGAGACCTGCTTTAAGTAGCACAGGTATTCCTGTTTCCGGCCGGTGGCTCCATTCCAACGTAGGCAAGTCTGATGGCAATTATCCAGCCAGATGTTTTCTTTTGAGACACACAAGTGACCAACTGACATTGACTGAATATTGGATATCTTAGGGGGTTTAAAATCAAAATGGTTCTCAGCCAATGAAATAATTCAAACTGAAAAATATCAAAATTAAAAACATGTTCATTTTACTCTACCTTGAGGTATTTATTTAGCCAACACTTACTGAATACCTACGCTATGCCAATATCTCCAAGGGGTGTAGAAATTGAAAGATGATTAGACAACTTCCTTGGCACTGAGGAATTCACCGATTAATTCCTGAAGAAAAAAACTTACACTGCGATGGGGTCAGTGACATGACAGAAAAAAGGTATCTGGTGCAATGGAAACGCAGGAGAGAAAGCCATGAGGGAAAAAATTTTCATCAGTTTCCAACTTAAGTGTGAACTTGAAGGACGAGGAGAATTTCTCCGGGCTTAGATGGGATGGGGCAACGGGAATGGAATAGATATTTCACAATGCCAGGCAAGACCTGTGCTCAGTAGGTACAGGCTGAGTGAACAAACAAACGAAAGCATGGACTGACTATAAAGAGTGGTGTGCTGGTAAACCAGCGCCCTGGAGGAAAACAAAAACCCTCATGTAGAGCAATTGTTGGTTCGTGGGGAACACACACCCTCACCAGGGCCACTCACACTGCTGGCGTGACATCACTGACCGCAGAGTTAGGAGAAGTGCACATTTCGCACTTGCCAGCCAGGGTGAGCCGACTCTAGCCCACCACTCACTGTGCGGCAATCCACGTGTGTTTGTGGAGTGAAGGAGCCTATGAACGAATGAATGAAAAAACTACACAATTCCAGGACAAGGACCAATACGGTCAGAGGCACAGAGATCTGAGAAGCCTTCACCTTGTCAATTAATAAGAAGTTCTGGGAGTGGCGTCAGGAGGAGGGAATGACTGGGGAGTTGGGCTGAATCTAGAATGCCACGTTCTGGGGTCTGACTTTATTTAAAAGGTAGTAGTGCGTCATCAAAGCCTTTGAAGAGAGGGGGGTGCCATGACTAGATCTATGTTTTTTAGATGTTCGCTCAGCCATAATTCCATAAAAACATCTTTGCTTATCTCAAAGTATGAAAACAAATGTGAATGGTTAAACACTTACAAAAATTTTAGTATGCAGAGCAGCTAAAGCCTCCCTTTTAATGAAATACAGGGGTAAGAGATCCTTCAAAGTTCTTACTCTGTTGTTGGAAATTTAAAAAAAATTTATTTTATTTTACTTATTTTTAGAGAGGGAAAGAAGCATCAGTTTGAGAGGGAAACATTGATCGGTTGCCTGTCAGGGACTGAACCCGCAACTCATACATGTGCCTCATGCCCTGAACAGGAATTGAACCTATGACCTTTTGCTTTGAGGACAACACCCAAATGACTGAGCCACACTAGTCAGGGCGGAATTATTTTTCATTTAATCAAAAATGGTCCTCATGAAGCTGGGAGTCAACTGACAGGAGTGAAATGACATTGAAGCGCAGTATACATGTGTGCTCAAAGGTAATAAAGAAGAAAGGTGAATTATATGGCGTCCGACTGGCTAAGTCACACGGGGTACAGAGAGATTAAAGGCCACCATCACACCCAACCTTCTTCTGCATTACAAACTCTTTATGTCACAGAAATTTGGGCTTGTACATATACATATACATCACCCAAGCTGATGTCTTTACTTTTCAAAGCCAGCAGGTACTTCTCAAAACTAGAAACCTTACCTACAAATACATCTTACCTAGAAATGTTGTCAGGTGAGCAAGCAGAGATGCTGGTCTCCATGCTGTCAGAGCTGTCTAGGCTCAGAGTATCGAAGGCCTGGTCTTTGTAGCCGTGATCTGGGTAGTGGAAGCTGTTCAAGTAGACATTTGATTCAGATGCTGTGCGGCTGTAAAATTCAGAAGATTTCTGCCTTTGTCCTTCACTCATCTGTTGGTGATTATACCCTAAGGAAAGAGCCATAAATATGTTACTCTGCCTCATTTTTCAGTCTTAGATCTTATAAGACTCAAACCAGCAACCCAAAACATCTGCCTATGAAACTTGGCCCTTGGTCTAGTTTGTTTTGAAGCCAAGAAGATCAAAGAAACAGCATCATGCTTGGTGCAAGCAAGAATTTCAAAGTGCTCTTGCGAGTGATCTTCTTTTGCCAGCAGATCACTTGACACCTTCCTGTGCCAGTCCCACATCTCTGCACAACTCAGAACGATACACCAGCACACACAGAAACGAAAGAAAACCACAACAGAAACACAATTGAAGGCCCTGAATCCTCCCAAAATAGCTAGGTTCAAGTCAAGGCAAAATGACTCCTAGTGATGAGCAACACCAGGGTCTTTGGGCAGCCACTTGCTTAGTGATATTCCCATTTAAGGGCTACTGGATCAGGTCACAGAGGAGCAAGTGGATCACCTAGGGGTAGGATCTAAGGAACTTGTCACTCACTCATCATCACTAACACTAATAATCTGGGTAAGAGCCAAGCTGCACATTTTTCTCATTCTTTTTTTTCCAATTTCCCTTGTCTGCCAAATACTTATTTAAAACATTCAGAGTCAATAATTCTTTCAATGACTGTACCCCTAATTATTGTATACACAGTAAGTCCCAACATCATCGACAGGTTCTTGGAACTGTGGTGAAACAAGCATAAGAAAACCAGTTTTTACCAAAGGCTAATTGATGTAAATGAGTTAAGAGTTTTCGGCATCTCATCAATGTTAGAACAGAAGACATTACTCAAGGACCTGCTATATATAGCTGTCTTCTTTTTCCACCCTAACTCTCAGCCCTCTGCTAGTTGATGACATCAACCACATGACAATGTAGGAACTGTTAAAATACAATGGCAGCAGAAGTGCCATCACTAAGAGGTGTTTTCCTTACCCCTGGTACTTGGTCCACTGCACATTAGGCCATTGGTTATTGCTATGGCTTTCTCTCTGGTAGCTGTTTTTGGGCATCGTGAGTCAAGCTATTTTTTTCCTTTCAATTTTCTGTGTTTCATACACTCAGGCAGTAGTGGGCATGCTGATAAACAAATTCTTCAATTCATTAAAAAAATTTTGCTCTAGCCAGTACCGTAGTTTGCATCATCTCTTTCTCCCTGAGTAAACTGACTGTCAGACCAATTAAAACTTTACAATCAGGCCATTTGAATTTTGCCTCTTTTCTTGTGCCCTGCCCATCTTTCAACGGGGCCTTTAATTGGTCGTGAAATGACCAAAAAGCAGGCAAGAGGGAGAGAGAAGGCGAGTGATTCCAGACAGCTTCCTCTGCTATGAATTAAATATTTCCAATTAAAACCAGAAGCCACATCCAAGATGCAAAGCATCATACACCAAAAGTTATAGTTAAGTGATTTTAGTTCTAAGAAGAGTTTTCATAAATTAGTATTTGAAGTGGTTTTAGCTATCTAAGTGAAAATATGTTAGCTCAGATTAAGGCATCTTTTGGGAAAATCAGTTTTCTTAATATAAAGTGTAATTATAAGTACCAACACAGACAGACAGACAGAGACACACACATACACACACAAACACACACACACGTAAAAGCTGCATATAACTTAGCTAAGGGAAGATGCACACCAGGAGACACTAAGCAGATTATCATTAATTGCAGTGATTAATGCAGAAAGCATTAAATGAAGCCAGGACAGTCATGTGCATGGACTTACGCCTTTATTTAAAAAAAAGGCAAAATAATTCATTGCTCAATTCTTTACCATCGACATTTGGACTTTTGGAATTACTAATGGCTCCTTTTAAATTGTTTCCAATTATTCATCATGAAAAGGAGGGGACAAAAAAACCCACCAGAAATTATTTGAAAAGGTCATACATGTTATCTTGCCGTATACTTTCAAAGTAGGTGTATTAGCAAATAAAACCTCCACATTGACACCAGCTGTGTGGATGACATTTCTTTGTTTGAGCATAAAAACCAAGTCCCTAAAAGACAACCATGTTGTGTGAAACACAGGAGTCGTCCCCTCAGCGATGACATGTGCCCCGCCACAACCTCCCCTTCACCTTCAGTTTTTCCTAATGGGGGAAAGTTGCCCTCTACAAGGCAACTAATGTTTTCTTAGACAAGCAGGAAAGAAGGTCAGTCTATTTCTTCTTAAAACAATGCATGACCTGCTCCTCAGATCTTCCAGGATTTCCTCCCCCTCACCTGCAAGTCTCACAGAAGAAGAAAATGAACTTACCACCTTCAGGTGAGTAGAAGTAAATTAAAATGACTCAAAATGCTCAGATGTGGGCATAGAGGTCGAGCTGTGTGACAGGGTGTGCTGTGCTAAGGAGTGTGCGTGTAAATTCCACACATCCCCCCACTATTTGTTGAGGTTTGGCTCTACGTCTCAGAGACTCTTCCATCATTCCGGTGGTAAAATAAGCCTTACGTTTTTATGGCAGCTTAAATGAACAAGCCTGCTGCTAATAAGCAAATATTTCGCAATGCAGGAGTTTTGTTTCCTGTGGATCCAAGGCGAATGGAAATGTTCTACCTTATGGAGCTTCTCATTTCTCCCAACTGGCAACACTTTACCAAGCACAACGGACTCAACTGTCACCTGGTTTAGCCTCCCCCCTCCCGAACAATCCCCCCAAAACAAGTTGCCCACACAGTTACAAATAAGGGCATGGAGCTCTCCTCTGGAATTGTACCAGTGTGATTCCAAAGGGCTGGCTTGGGGATTCAGCCTCTGGCCTGGCCATTCAAAAGTACAGGTACTTTTGATGGAGGACACACCACAGGAGAGCAGGAGAAAGAGGGTACCTGGTAGGAAGCCCAAGGAAAAGATCTGGAGCGGTGCAGTAGCACAGGAGAGGCGTGCTTTACCAAGACAAACCTATGCTGTTCATCACAGAATCCCCATTTATTTAGCATATGGATGTCATGAAATACAGAGTCGCTTGCTGAATTTATTTCTCATCTCCAAATGGCAACCAAATTAGTGGCTAAATAAGGAAGTGGAATGCACTTACTGTTGGGGGTGGGACAAAGGCAGTAGATTGGGAAAAATGAAATTTTCCCAGCCTCCAAGACTGCTTGTGTTGCCTTTAAGTTATGCAGGAGGAGTAACATTCAGCTGTGGTCAGCAACTAAAAAGTACAATAAAGAGGGCCTTATACATGCTTCAAGCCCTTCCTATCCAGACAGAAATAGCTAATTGAGAGGGTATTTTATAAGGTTTATACAGGGAGACCTGATAATATCTGGGGCTAGTTCCTAAGCATAACACACACAAGGAACCCAAACAAACCAAGTCTCTTCACTGCCCAAGAAGAGCTAGTATTCTGCATGTGCTGGGTCCATTTACTCTTTTCAGTGCCAGCCTCTGTGAATTCTGGGTAATGGGACCTGAGAAGCCCTGTGTGAGGCAACACTGTGAGATGTGCATCTTCCAAATGGGTGGTATATACTTTAAACTACTATCTAGACCTTAGTACAGAAAATGAAATGCCTTAAAATTGTAAGCTGGGTTGAAGAGGATAAAAATCAATCAATATTTCTCGCAATTCAACCTTTCATAGCTCACCTGCTGAGAAATTCATTCTTCCTAACCATGTTCCACAGCCGGAAGGTGAAGGGACAGGACAAGTCAGAAGTGAAGAGGATCACAGAAAAAGGGAAGAAGAGACAAGATCAAAAAGATGCTCAGGGGGACGCAAAAAATACACAACACTTCCAACATGCAGTCATGGGTGGTGTTAGTAACAGTAGATGCCGGGTTGACAAGGCACGATGCTCACATTTTTAGGTTACATCTGAGTTTACAGAGAAGAATTCAAGAAGTTTAAAAAATAATAAGCTTATGATACATGCACACAGTCAAAAAAGATTTGTTAAGGGAAAGAAATCTTTCACACACATTGGTCAACCAGAAAACGGGGAGAATAAAAACAAGATTATATCTATAAAACAGCTCTTTTTTTTTCATGCAGACAGTAACAAGCTGTTTTGAAGAGCTAAGGTTTGTAAAATACCATTGAATTATTTGAAGCGACATCCATCAAATTTTATAAGTCGGTCCTCTAACAGCCTACGTCTCTGCCAGCTAGCCAGAGTAATAACATCATATTTACTCGGGCCAGTCATTGAAACTGTTCTTCACTCTCGGTCAGGTCTTTCATATACATGGTCTTAAATGGCATGATTAAGTAGGAGCCCTTTAATGCCTTCCATCCTCCCAGGTAGTCTGCTTTACTTGTGCCTGGCTTTTTATACAGGAGTAACTTCCTGTCTCACACTTAGCCTATTCACACCGCAAGGCTTACTCTTTTCTTTATCTAGATTCGGAGTCTACCAAAACAATGCCTCCCAAGCATTCCTGTTTCCTGCTCAGTCTGACCTTGTCATGAAAAAGCAAAACAAAGAGGGTCATGCAGCTGCCTGTGAATGAACAGCAGCTGCGCCCAGTAAACGTGCCACGATTTCTCTCCATTGTGTAAAAGGAATAATCATTGGACTAAAAGTCTGCCATTGTACAGCTTCGGAGCCGATCATTTCTTAAAGATGACTTAACAATGACCTTTCACTGCTTGCTGGAAACAAAAACACCACACAGGGAGGTTGTCATACCTTTCTTGGACTTTCCTGCATTAAACAGAAGACAAAAGGACAGAGATTTCATTCATTCTACAGCATACAAGGCACTAGTGCACAAGTTGTACAAAAGCCAAAAACCATTACAACTTTAAGAGCTCAGGTCCTGGGCCCTCCGCTTTACACTCTGCTCTTAGGGAGCATCTGTGCGATTCCCATTGTCGATTCCATGAAAGTAATGCCGACTGAAGGAAAGCTTATACTCACACCATGGTCCTTGACATATCCATTATGAATGAGCAGCAAAAAAAAAAACAGTGCATTTATGTTAATTGTGTAAGTCCAGAAAAATGGGAAGATTATTAAATTTGAGTTCATGAAAATGTGCTAGGTCCAGTGTTTTTGAAACCATGGAATTTTACTTGTGTTTGCTGTCTTGATGAAGGCAACAAGTGAAACAATTCTAAATGGAATTATGATTCAACCCTCCCGGTCATGGTGGGCCACCAGGATGGGCCCATTACACAGTCTGCTGTGTGGCCCTCAGAACTGCAGCCCCAGCCGCTCCCCCTCTGGGTGGGGCACCCAAGGGAGATAGGCCGGCCTCACAAGACAGGTCACATCCGGCTGGATCAACATACACATGGCAGTTCTCTCTTCCCTCGGAAGCTGTCTTGCCAGCACCACAGAAACTGTCTAAGGAACACCGTTTTAGAGCTGCAGAAGGAAAAGGCTGGAGCTGCATCCTTCTCAGGCACACAAGGCCTGCCAGGGAAGAACCAGAGCAAAACGAACAAAGACGATGGATTCTGCAGAGGGCACATCCCTAATGTGGCCGAGAGGATCAGTTCAGTTTTCCCCATATGAATCTAGCATGAGGATTCCCATTCTTTGGGGGGAAAACAGAGATTAGAAAACGAGAGATCAAACATCCCTTCGGTGTCACCGTATCCTTACGGGAGCCGTCTCGCACAATAACGTCCACAGCTCTTGACTTTCACAAATCTCTCCAATTCGTATAAAGATCTAGTTTTCCTTACTCTCTATTTTAAGAAAATATTTTCAACATCAAGCAGGGTGTTGGGGCCAGTCCACGCTTTGATGTCTTCAGCCAGTGGGAAAAATACATTTAAAAAGAAGTCTATAAATATTGCAGAAAAATGCTTCAGTGAAAAGTAGACTTGACCCACAAATGAACAGTGATAAATAAGAGCCAGAATATGCTCATCTATGTTTATTATTTATAAGTCATAAGATCTATTTTAGCTTATTAAGCAATTACGGTAAAGAAAATAAAAGAGAAGTTCAATCAAACGTATTTGATTTAAATGTTTACATAAACCTATCATACATTACAAACCTCTCTTATGATTACTGTAGCCTCTATTAACTTTTTTTTGGCCTCTCTTTACTCTTAAATCATTTCTAGTAATCATTAAAAACCTCATTTAAGTGATATGTATGTATATATAGGAAAGTTATATATACACACATATATATATATACACACCAGAATTTATATATATATTTAAGGTATTTTTTTCTGATAGAAAAATTAGTGATTATCCCAACACCATTGGCAGAGAAGCTGAGCAGTCAGAACTGAATCCCAGCCTTCTTGGAGGGAAGGGTTACGATCCCACTAATGTGTGAATGCGTCTAAGGGCCAACTGCCCACCACTCTGTCAGCCTCCACGTTTACACCCTAGCATACCACCATCACTGCATTTACTGCATTGTGTGAAAATGACCTGTTGTGTGTCTTTCCCCCTCACTAGACTGTAAGCATTTCGAGGGAAAGGGCCATGTCATCCACGTGCACTCCTGGTCTCTAGCACCATGCCTGTTCAAAAGTGAGGGCCAGTACAAGTTGTTGACCTCAGCAACTGGGCTAACACAATAAATCTATCTTTTCAACAAGAATCTCACAGTGGGAGCTGCACTGCAGTAACTTCTAGCCTCGCAAAGAGCATTTGAGAACCTCATTACAAACGCATTTTTACAAAGAAATAAAATCTGCTGAGAATCAAAATCTACCCGTAGCCTAACAACCACAGAGAATAAAGGTTCAAACCACATGAACAGTCCCAGGGGATTTCTGTCCTGGGCCACTAGTGCTCTCTTTACTGTGTCAGCTCAATGGTTCAACACAGTGGCTCTGCCACAAACCAGGTGAGTGACCTAGGATCTCAGTGGTCGTTGTTTTCTTTTCTTCTATCAAATGCAAAGGCTAGTAATTCTCTAGAGGCCTTGCTGGCTTGAGAATACTACTAAATTTATGCATACCAGTCATATACATATGTAGGAAGAGTTACCTTCATACAACTATAACAATATATGAATATACGCAGGGTGGGGGCAAAAGTAGGTTTACAGTTGTTCATATGGGAAATAATAACCACTGAATAATAATATAAGGATAAACTCTGTGCTTTGCATACTCACAACCATAAACCTACTTTTGTCCTACCCAGTATACCCCTCTCACAAAGGGGACACGTTAGGAGTAAAATCGAGGACTTTGCTTAATGCCCTTTTCAATGAGCCTCAACCTTGCTCCCCTCCCTCTCTCTGAAGAATTCTAACGCTTAACAGAAGACACCACATTTGTTTTTAAAGCTACATACCTCTGAGCATCCTCCGAGATTCTGAGTCTTTGGTCAGGGTCGCCAGTGAGTGAGGGAGCACGCTGCCACAGCTGTTGCTCTGTCCCAGCGGCAAGTGAGCCTATGAGAATGGGCGGGAGGGGCAGAAACACTTTAAACAACCTGCAGCTCAAATGGTCCTTCAGGACACGACCACATCCCTGATTCCACAGCTCCTATCTAAGTGCAGAGGGCAGGGAGAGAGGTCTTCCATCCCATTTACGGATGCTCCATGGTAGAGGCCAGTCGCTGTTCCTCCCAAGGAGCTCCATAGAAGTCTCCACATCACAGCAATTCTGCCAGCGGCAGCAATTCCAAAAGACGAGGAAAACACCTGTTCTCCAAAACCCCCTTCGAAAACAATTCAAAGCTCTTCATGCATAAGGAGCAGAGGGCAGATGCAGGGCAAGAGTGCATGCACAGCATGCACCGGAACAGAGAAGACCTACCCTCTACCAAGTGCACCAATTTCCATCCATCCTAGGCAATCTAGTAGCCTGAAAGCTGGAGAAGACTATGAACTCCCCTAGTGGTTTCAGTATTCTCTTTAATGGCGAAGTCTTTCATGAAAATATACTTGGAACACCAATTTATAAAATAGATCAAAATGTTACTCTGATGAAGGTCAAAGGAAGGGCCCCACAGCCTGTCCCCCTCAGAACCTCCTTCTCACTTGCCTTCCTCCTGCTGCCATGACCCCTGAGGCATGTCAGCAGGACATGAATGAGGTTTTAGGCATCGGACCACATGGGTTCATATTCCAGCTTCATGGCTGACCAGCTGAGGGCACTTGGCTAGTCACTTAGCTTCTTTATACCTCAGTTTATCCGTATGTACAATGGGGATGACAATTAGTACTGAATAGTGTTGCTGGTTCTTAAAATGAGACAATCCACATAAAGTGCTTAGCCCAGCGTCAGGTCCAGAAATGGTGCTATTACTCCTGCAATCCAGAGCTTACATCTTTCAATTTCCAGACCTGGGACGCAGCCATGGGAGTCTGCCACATGAATGCCACCTGCCATTTGTGTGGTGACAGTAAAAAAAAATACCCTGGACCAGGTTCTTGGTCCCAGAGTGCACAACTCCAAATGTCTTCTGAATAAGAAAGAAAATGCAATTTAGTCACGATGTCTGCCCGACAAGCAAACTTACTGGTTATTATTTAGCATTTTCTTTCAAGACCTTTGCACATCAATCAACATCATGACAAGAAGACTCCCTGAACGCGGAGCCCGTGGTTCTCCCCATGTCCTACCTTTGGGGCGGTGCTTCTCCCCAGAGTAGCATTGCTGAAATGTGGGGATATGGAGGGTGTGGTTTTCTTTCGAGGCAAAGTGTCACTCAGATAGAGGCCTTCTTTCTGCTGTTTTTTCCTCTCTTCCAGACTTCTAAAGTGCTTTAAATGCAAATGCAAAGCAGAATAGCAAAACTTGACTAACTGAAACAGGTCACGGAAGAAATTAAGAAGTATGCATTCACAAAGAAGTTTGGGAATTTTAACAGATTTTTTTTCTTTAAATTCAACTTATACTTGTGTTCGCTAACAGACTTGGGCTAGCTCACATTTGGGAAGATGCATAGGCACTGGGAGAATTTATTACTGAACCTAGAAGCAAGAGAAAATAATCTACCTTTCACTCCCATGAGTGCCTCCTGCCTTGGGGCCTCAGGACAACTTACAAATGATTATGATGGTCGCCATGTGGATGGCGGAACAGCCAGTGGACAAATCAAGTAAGCAGTGTCTCCCCTTGTCTGTCTGGACAGTTCTGTGTGGTGGCACAGATCCCAGTGGGAAGAGGACAAGGAGGGGGGAGAGGAAGAAGATGAAGAGAAAGAGCAAGTAAACAGGGGAGTTGTTTCAGAGTTGGAATAATATTTCAGTCACATAAACACACTCCAAATGGACATAACGTTTACACAGAAGGCATTCTTCTAGGTTACTATTTTATTTAAAGCAGGTCTTGGCCAAGAAGACCCTGTAGTAACTCCTAACATTAAAAAATCCTCCTGTTGACTATTTCTTTTTTTTTTTTCTTTTCAGATTCCCAAGCAAAATTTTTGCCAACTTGAAATTTATCCAAATTTTTCTTGGCCTCTTAAAAAAAATAAAATGCCTTCAGTGGTAAAGTTATTTCCTAACTAAAGTTTCTTTAGGTTTGGTTATTTCTATACTAAGCTAGGGCTTTTGAAATATGTAAAAAATAATGCAAATTTGAGTTACCAAAGTTTTTATTATCCTTCACACAAGCCAATCATGGAAAATATCTGCATTTTAACTTTACCATTATCTACTTATATTAGCTAATATTTACTAACCTAAAAGTAGTGGGTACATATAGTCCTTTAACAAAAGGTAAGGGTAGTAAAGGTACCTTCAAGAAATGTGTGGGCTGGGCATAGCACACCAAGACTTCTCTACTTTGGGGACTACTGTCTCCAATTCCTTAGGGTCATCTGGAGCCAAAGTCACATAAGAATTGAATTATAGTTGAAAGGAGGCTCAAAACAGATTTTTCTGAATATCCAAGCATGAATACGCACTAAATGTAGTAAAAGGAGGGCAACACCAAGAATAATAAACCATTTTTTAAAAATCCGGTCAGTATAAACTGCTGTTCTAGGGACCAAAATCACGACCTCTGGGGTGACCGTGGATAAACCACCTGCACTGAGCCTCAGTTCCCTAAATGGCAACGTGGAGTTAAGTTTATTTCACAGGATTGTCAGAAGAAATGAGATTTTACCTGTAAAATGTTTAGCAAATTTTGACACACGGCAAGGGAATGATATCTATTACCATGATTTCAATAATGGGTAAAAAAATTGGTGTTGACACAAATTTTCATACCGTGGATTTTATGGCAGTAATTATTATTATCTTGAAAAATACTCGAGATAAGTTCTAGAACTTTGAGTGAGTAGAAACTGAAGTATGAGGACATACAACTAGCTCAAACATGCCAAGTTAGGAGCGAACAGCCAAGGTGTCAAACTCCCTGGCACTCCCAGCACCCTTAGCACATGCTGAGTGTCCTGTAACAAGACAATCAGCAGAGGGGGATGCATCTTGTCTTTTTAAAGAATTTCTTTGGAAAACTTGAAGAAGAGACTCCCAAACTCTGAACACCAGTTGCTAATTACCTGTTGCTCCTGCTGTGGCTGCCTTCTGTGTTTCTTAGCTGGCAGAGGGGGAGGAGTGTTGTTTAAAGGGAAAGGATCGACAGATGGAGCCATGACTTCAGGCCAAGGGGCTGATGGAGGCTGAGTGATAGGATGAGGAGAAAGGGTAGAAGGAAACAGAAATCCGGGACAGACAGGCGATCTTTGCTTTATAGGAGAAAGAAAAAGTATATATGTGTCCACATAAAATGAAAGAATAACGACAAAGGAATGAAATCAATAATCTGATTGTTCTCTTTTCTTTAATCAAGAAACCACAAATGATGGGCTGTAGCTTTCCATTTAGACTCTCATTAAAACCCCAACCTGCAAGTAAATTAGATCAGTAGAAGGTATTTTCATTTACTATATCCCAGATATTTTAAAAAGATCCATAATGCAAAACATAATAGAAAAAAAAAATCAAGGTGGAGAGGTGACTCAATCCAATAATTTTAGAAAGACTTGATTTTTAAAAAAACTATCATGTCAGAGAACTTAGACAGAGAGTTTATTTTTTGAACTTATTTCAGTAGTCCACTCTGTCCCACATAGTTCATGGTCTGTAGTACTATAATTGGGAGACCAGTGCCCCCAACTTGGTATATTTTCAAACAAAACATCACTTGGACCCTCCGGTCAACCAGACACTTGTTTGTCACAAACGCCCTCATTTTCGGTTACCCAGGGTTAATTTCCGCCATGAAGAAAGCAGTGGATGATGGAATGTCTTGCCAACACACCTCTTTACTTTGTGGCTGGCTCACCAGTGCAGCTGTGGCGGGCCCAGTGGCAGCAGCGTCAGCGTCAGCAGGGAACTGAGTGGAAGGGGATAGATTCGTGGAATTGCCACATGGCTCATTAATTTCATTTACACTGATATAGCCCTAAAAGGAGGAATTTAGAAGTCAAACACAAAAGAAGCAAAAGCTGAGGCATGCGAGAGTATTAATGCTCTAATAAAATGGAGTTAGCTTACAGCGGCACAGCCAGGTGTCTGTGGTATGATCCAACGTTTCATCAGGTAATCATCAGCAATCAAAATGGGCTTACAGTGCTTAATCATTAAAAATGACATTCCAAACATTACAAACAATTCTTTTCTGGTGAAATCAAGAAGACTCTATCATACATAACCCAACACCTTCAATTTTAAAATACCGAGAAGGATCAGTATTCATTCTGTTGACTGAACGAGGTCATCACTCCACAACATTAAAACAATCACACACACACACAAATCCGAGACACAAAATTGACGATGTAATCGCTCACTCTCTAATTCAAGAGCCTTTCCCACAAATCTATTTTTAGATTTTTTGTTCTTCTGCTCCCTGATATTTTAATTAAAGTGTGAGTGAAAGGGGCTGAAGACAATTGGTTTTGGCTCTGAGATATTTATAAAGCAGTCATTTATTTAGAATGGAACCCGGCTTTTAGGCATCTGAACTAAATGAGAATAAAAACGACACTGTCCTCCAGTGAGCTTTCCAGAGCAAGACAAATGTGCACACACACACACACACACACACACCCTAAAGTCAAGTTGCAACTTGAGGGTGTTTCAATTCAAGGCAGCTTCCCCAAGGCCCAACTCTAAGCCCAGGACAGTGAATTTCTGGTTACTTTAAATTCAATGATTCAGTTTTGGGTTCAGCATAGAGAAAATATTCATGAATCAAAATGTATCATCTTCAAAACTCCTGAATTTATATTTGAAGAAATGGCACTTATAAATTTTCATGGAAAGCAATTATACAAACCAATGATTTTCACCACACCAATAAAACAGTGTGAAAAAAGAATAAAGAATATAAAATAATATCTCTTTCAAACGTAAAACTGTTCAATTTAACAAGTAGGGTCTTCTATTAGCCCATCAATCTTTTCTAAAAATGGCTTCAAGAAAGGCAAGATGTCATGATGCTGATGAGACAAAAATCCCAGGCTGGAAAGCAAGTTTTTTACTTAGAATTTATAATTATGACAAAGTGGAGAAAGCTGGAATTGACTGTTTATAAATGGAGGTATCAGAATGCAACGGGGAGCAAATGGAACCAGGTGCCCTACGTGCGGCCAGCCCAGCCAGCATTCCTGGGGTGGTTACTGGGAAGGTCCCATTGTGGAGACCAAGAGAATCCAGCCTCGGCATCCAGATGGAGATGGTGACCACAGTGACAAAGGAGATGAACGGCCTCAGGTGGTGGATTTCAAAAAGGGAGACCTGCCAGCCGAAGAAGTCGTGAAAATTAAAGCAGAAATAAAGCCTCCCAAAGCAGACGAAGAGCCAGCTCCAGCGGATGGAAGAATCCTGTATCAAAAACCAGTCAAGTGTTCCCCGGATGAAAACACTCAGGTTTAACAGCAAGCTCAAAAAAGAAAAGGACAGGCAAAGATGAAATAAATAAGCGGGACTCAGTTAAAAAGAACTCACAAAAGCAAATAAAAAACAGGAGCCTCCTTTCTTTTGACAGTGAAGATGAAAATTAATAAGTATAACCATTTTGGACTTAGTCTTTAGGAGCGTATGGGTTGTTTTTTAAAAATAATATTGTTTTCCTATTATAAAGATAATACAAGTGCATTATAGAAAATTTAGAAAATGCAAACAATATTTAGTAAGATAAAAACTATCTGTCTACCAATACTCCTTTGACTTGAAATGCTAATAACTCTGTAGGCATTAACTAGTACAGTATAACACTTTGTTAATTCCCGTCTGGGGTGTGTATGTATGTAAATTATATTTTTTAATAAAAAAAAAGAATGCAAGAGATACTATGTAAAGATTTATAAGATTAAATTGAAGAAAAGAAGGGAACAACTGGGTTGTCAAATTTCATCTTTGATCACAAATCAGAATGAAGAGTAGCAACTCTGAATGATTCTTTTACTCCATTTATTGTAGAATGTTTCAAAAATCAAGATTTGATTCCTTATATGAGCCACAGACCATACAACCCAATTAATTACTTCAAAAATGTATGCCATTTATCAAAAGTGACAGTTGTTTAAAAGAGTTAGATAGAAATTCATCACTCCTTAAAAAAACAGAGAGAAAAAATAAAAGAGAGAAAGAGTCAGAAAGAAAGAAGCATAGAAAGGAAGAAAGACCATCAAATATCTTGGGAGTCAAGTTGGTTTGGCCCATGAAAGAGAACACAGAGGTACTCAACAAACGTGAGAGATGTAGACACCAAAAATAATCAAAAAGCCTAATGGCCTTTTGGCACCGGGAAGTCTGCAGAGAAAAAGAAGAACTCATTAACTGAAAAGGAAAGATTTTATTCTTCTACTAAGACTAAAAGAGACCTTGAAGCCTATTTAACTCATTTGGATGCCAAAAGCCCTTCAAACGCAGTGTGTCCAGAGTCAAGTGCTCTTAAACGGATTCTTACCCTGGTCTCCCCTATCTCAGGGAAAGGTGCTCACTATCCACCTCATTATTCAAACCGGAATAATGGTGTCACTCCTTACACCTTCCGTAATGTACTTCATCTCCATCCAGTCTGTCAACAAGAACTGTCAACTCTGGTTCCAAGATATATCTGCATCCAGCTAATTCTCTCCATCTCCGTGCCACTGCTCGGATCCAAGCCACCAGCAGCTCTAGCCAATACTATTGCAATCACTGCCACACTGGTTTCCTGGCATCTCCTCCTCTTCTTCAGAATCCAGGAGAGCTGTCCAGAGTGATCTTTAACAAATGGACTTAAAAAAGTGTCACCTCCAAGCTTAAAACCACTCCAGAGCTTCACATCCACATAAAGTAAACCATGTTCCTGTAACATGCCTCAAAACCCAGGTCCCTGCCCACCTCACTGACATGATCTTATCCCTGCGCCGCATTCACCACCCCCCTTTGTCCACAGAATCTGCCAGTCCTGTGTGCTCAGCAATGGGAGAGAGACTATGAAAGTGAATGCTCTAATACAGCTTTTGTAGACATATTTCACAAAAGGCATCTGAGGTACACATTAAGCACAGCTATTACGTGATGAACACTTACTTTGCATGCCTACACACACACACACACACACAAAAATTTCTATGTAGAGATTTTTAGCTCTGATGTCTTTTTAAAAAAGCAACTTATAAATAGAGGGTTTGTTATTATACCAATTATTATGCAGAACAAGCTTTTTTCTTTAGCTTTTTGAAAACAAAATAAATGTAAAGAAAATATTTCCCGGTCAAGGTCATATTCTTCCAAATTAGAGTTAAAACAGCCTACCATTGTAGCCGTGTGGCTCTAGAAAAAGATACCAGGGAGAGAGGGGTGATGGCGGCTGGGGAAGACGGATGTTGGGGATAAAGAGTGTGTATAGCTTAATGTAAATAGGATTTCCCAGTTTAGATGGAAAATCGCAGAAATGACATTCAGATAGAAAAGGAGATGGAGAAAAGAAAGAAACCAGACCCCCTTCTCAAATGTAAGTGGACATTTTCATGTTTTAGAAGATGTGGAAGAAACAAGTAAAGTAAAACAAAGGAGAAACTGAGACAAGAAAATGCAGGAAGAAAAAAGAAGCACTTAAGACTAATCTTGGTCTGGATCCTAAATTTCTTCAAACTCCAAGTGAATCCATCACATCACTGTAAAGCAAAGTACACACCACACACACACACACACAGGGCATTCGCATTAGACACAAAGACAATCCCTTAAATCCTCAAAGCCTAAATAATGAAAGGCAGGAGAGCCATCCACACGAGTGCTTTCCTAAGTCGTTTAAGTTAATGTTTTGTCTAGTCAGCTCATCACGTAAAACTGAGGCACATCTCTTGATGTCTAAGGCGATATGAGCAGACATGGAAAATCACAGCTTACCTCTTTTAGCACATTTGGATTGACAGGAAACCCTTTCCCCCCAGAGAGGCTGGAGTATTTCTTTTCCAAATTACAAAGATTTTCCTTTTCCTGAAAGAACACAAAATCCATTAAGTTTAGTCACCCTTGGATTTCCCTGATGACTAATGATGTTGAACCTTTTCTCATGTGACTTAATAACTCTTCATATACATATTTTGTGAAGTGTTTGTATTCAAGGCTTTTGCCTGCTTTGAAAAATATTTATTGAGTGTTTATATAATATTATTGAGCCATAGAAGTTTTTAATTATTCTGGATAAAAGTCTTTGGTCATTTCCTTAAAAAAAAAAGTTTCCTTACCCCAGGGCTCTGAAGGAGGACTTACACTCCTCTAATTTCTTCTGGAGACTTCATCACTTCAGTTCCTAAGTCTAGGTCTATGACTTCTCTCAAATGAGCTTACATACATGGTGTGAGAACAGGTGGTGTTAAGGCTCCGCTTTCTTCTTGTGTGCCCAGTTGATCAAGCCCCAGTAGTTGGAGAGACTTTCTTCTCTCTACCAGATTGTCTCGGAGCCTTTGTCAAAAGTGAATAGACAGTCTATGTGCAGGCTCCTTGTAGACTCCCTATGTGTTTCCATTGATCTCTATGTCTAACACGCTTTGCATTCTCGTACACAGATAATTCTCATTTTCTGTGTAGTTAACATTCTATTTTGTTGCCATGAACCCTGAGTCAGTGAACACTGAACCTTGTTCCTAGGGGATGACAGCGCTGGGTGTCTGCGAGCTTCTGGTCATAGTACTTTCAGCAACTGACTGATCAATACCTAACTTTATGTGTGTCTCTGGTTAAAGATGCCTTATTTAATATATACTGTAGACTCATTAACATGGAACCCACAGCCAACAACACTACAACTGATGCCTGAATGAAGCTTCCCTAACACACATATTTTCTCCCTGAGGCACATCACAGCCTTTCTGCACTTAGGGACATTAGATAGTTCTTTAGCATTGTGCTTGCAAGCCATTTCCAAACGCAAAATCACCACCAAAAAACCACAAAAATGCGAAAACATGGCACTAAGTAGTCCACCCCTTGTTTGTATTATGAGAACTGAGCAGGAAGGCAGAGGGTTGCCTTCTTTAACCTCAGCAAGGAATGTGCTTGTCCAGTGACTCAAAATTTTCCCTGCGCTGTGCATGTCCATGAATGAATGAATGACAGCTATTACTTTGGGGGTTACAAAGAAATTTTAGTGAGGCAGCAAATTCACAAATACAGAATCCAGAATTGATGAGGACTGGCTAGATTTTAGCAACAACCTGTCAGGCTCAACGGAATGTGTGTTGGGATTTTTATTGGGATTGAGATGTATCTACAGATTTAATTACAGAAAATAAAAATCTTAATACTTATAGACCACAATTTTTACAATAGAATTATATTTTATATATCTTTAATAAGAAAATGGTGTTTCTGTGACGGTGCTTACCCATTTTTAAAAATTTATTCCTAAGAAACTTTTTTCTTTTTTGCTAAAATTTCAGAAACTGCTTAAATACTACATATTACACTACGCAATTCAATCTGTGCCTTTGAATATTGTGTGGAAGGGTAAAATGGTGGTGGAGAGGCTAACGGCACTAACGCAGGGTTCATTCCTGGAGCAAGAGATAGGAGTGGGAAATACGGCTCCATTCAGAGTTTTGTAGGTGCTAAAAATAAGCAAGAGGAGAGAAGCTGCTGGCAATTGATGTGGGCTATAGAGGCACCTTGATTGAACTCATAATTCTATATAAAAGACCAATCTTTCTCTCTTCTCAAACCAAAAGTTGATAAAATGGGAAGACTCCTGCTACATTTCTTCTTGGTGGGATCATGGTACAGCCTCATACTTTAATGCATCATTCTGGATTTGTATTTTTTTCTGTACACCCTTCTGAGTCCATCTCATATTTTTATGATTCAAGTGCCACATTCGTAGGACTGGCCTGCATGTAAGGCTCTGTCGGGAGACCAGCCCCATCCCCTTTAACTCTGGTGCCTTATTTCTGAAAGTAGACTGCAGCCATTTCAGAAGATCTGGCTGCAGGGTAGGCAGAGGAATCCCTTTCCATGTAGTTGCTTTAGGAACTAGGATGTGAACACAGTCCCTTTGGTGAGAATGACCTTGCCACCCACATGGGGGTGTCTACCTCGCTAATTAGATTAAACCAAATCCAAGGGGGCATTTGCTAGTAAGACCCCCACAGAAGGAATTGGAGTTCAAAGCACCAGAGCAGCTGAGTCAAAATGTTTGACAGCCATAAAAAAAAATCAAAATATGTTTTACTTATTTGAAGAAAAATATGATTTTTTTAAAAAAACAGAAAATCAGAAAACAGATTTCCCACACTTGGGATTTTCATACTATGGAAGAAACACAAAGAAAATATCCTTGCTTATTTTCTGAATTATAGTCAGTCATTCTCAGAACATCAGCCTATTAATGTGGAGGATTAAATAAAAATGTACATTAAAAAGTCTTCTTTAAATCACCATCCACTATGAACTATTAAAAGGCACTTGCTTTGAACAAAACGACTTTCCCCAAGTTGAAACCTGTGTTTTATTGCAGCCTGTGCTGAAAAGGAAATACTTACTCTTTGCAGCATCATTATTAAATTATTCTTTTCTTTCACAAAGTGGTCTTGCTCTCTCTGAGACTGCTGGACGATGTGATTGGCTTGTTTTTTCAATGCAGAAATTTTTTCCTGCAGGAAAAAAAGATGATCATAGAAAAGATATACGTAAGATATTCAAAGGTTGGCCAGTCTGTTCTGGAAACAGGAAAAAAGGTGTTCACAGCTGGAATGACAGTGACCACGTCTTCATTGATGGTTGACAGTGATTATTACTCACAGACAGTTTCTTTGACCTGCTAAGCTCATGGATTTTCCTCACCTAAGGCCAACAAAGTTCAAGTGATTTAAAATCTATTTTTAGGACCCAAAGGTCAACAGGAAATCTTGTCTTAGACTTTAAATGAATTTTTGACATCATCTAGGGAGACGCCTATTGGAAAAACAATAGAATTTCTTATTTAAACTGAGAGCTTAAGAAGACATCTTCTCTATCTTCCCCTCCCTCAATTTTATGGGATCGGTACAGAGAGTTGGGGTGTGATTCTAACTTCTGAAACAAGAGCTGAATTCTGGGCTGGATGGAGACGGTAACGTGCATGGCATTCCATGGGGCTATTTCTAAGGGTGACAAGCTATCAGCCAGCTTTGAGAACTATTGAGCAACGGACAGGGAAAGTTTCCAAATAGACTTTGGTCAGACAATTATTCTGAATTTAGTTATGATGATTGCAAAAGGAAGTAATTTACAAAAAATATCTAAATTTCTGGTTTTTCACTGCCTTGGTTTTGACATAAAAGAAAAAATTAGATGACTATAACATGTATATTTATCTAGTTTAAAGCATTTGGCATATAAATGGCGAGCCCCATAATTGTTAATGTGATATGTAATTAAACACACAAAAACATTCAGATATAAAGATGGGTACGCTGACAAAGATTACTGTCACACAGTGAGGGGTATATTATGATTTTTGCACTGAATGACACCTGGCAAAGTACCTTTCTAGTAACAATGTTCCGTTGATATTCAGCCACTTCACGCAAGAGCTGTTGGGTCAGGTTCTCCTTTTCCTCGTCGAGACGGCTCTCATGCTCAAGCTGCTGGAATTCCAGGTCCTCAAAGTGTTTGCTCTCAACATCCAACAGGTCGGCATCCTTTGAATGAAAAAAGCAAATGAAAACGCGACACATCGGAATGGCTGCGGCCTTTGTAACGTGGACAAAAATTATTAAAAGTGATTAGTCCCAAATATTGTTTGAATCACAACATTGAACAGGGTAAGAATATGGTGATCCTTCCTTTTGGAATTGACCTCCAGTGCAGAGACTGTTACCGGAACTGAAAGGGACTGGGGGGCAGGAAATGGGGGGACACATTTATTTCACCGTTGATCTTCCAATTTCTTTGTGGAAATGGAAATTCTTGTTTTAAATCTACTGGGTGACTTTAAAATGTGTCACAAAGTATAAAAAGAATTTAGTAAATAACCTAAACATTATCTGCAGACCAAAGGTGTGACATAGTCTTGTGAAAAAAATCATTATTTCCCCACAAATTTTCAAATAAAATGAGACTTTAGTATAAAAGTTGTTGACTATAAGAAATTAGCATACATAACAGATCAGAGGTGCCTTCGAGGGAAAGATGTACCCCAAATGGCACACAACACAATCCACTAAGCTGTGAAAATATTAGAGCTTCTTTATATTTTCATTTTCTTTCACAATTTACTTATTCTTTATTGATTATTATTGTATTATAGTTGTCCCAATTTTTCACCCTCTGTCCCTGTTCACCCAGCACCCCCCACTTCCTCTGGCATTCTCCCCTCCTTCATTCATGTCCATGGGTCATGCAGGTAAGTTCTTCGGCTTCTCCATTTCCTATACTTGCTCTTAACATCCCCCTGCCTGTCCTGTAACCACCCATTTGTACTGCTTTATCCCTTCACCTTTTCTCCCACTCTTCCAGAGCTCCCTTCCAAGTGGCCACTATCCCAATGTGCTCCAGAATCTATGATTCGGTTTCTGTTCTACTTGTTTGCTTAGCTTGTTTTTTAGATTCAGTTGTTGATAATTGTGTATTTATTGCCATTTTAATATTCTTTAATAGTTTTAATCTTCTTTTTCTTATAAAAGTCCCTTCAACATTTCATATAATAACGGCTTGATGATGATGAATTCCTTTAGCTTTACCTTGTCTTGGGAAGCATGTTATCTGCTCTTCCATTCTAATTGATAGCTTTGCTGGATAGAGTCATCTAGGTTGTAGGTTCTTGCTTTTCATCACTTTGAATACCTCTTGCTAGTCCCTTCTTGCCTGCAAGGTTTCTTTTGAGAAATCAGCTGAGTCTTATGGGCACTCCTTTGTAGGTAACTATCTGCTTTCTCTTGCAGCTTTTAGGATTGATTCTCTCTTTATCTTTAACCTTTGGCATTTTAATTATGATATGTCTTGGTGTGGCCTCTTTATGTACATCTTGTTTGAGCCTCTCTGTGCTTCCTGGACTTGGATGTTTATTTCCTTCACCAAATTAGGAAAGTTTTCTTAATTATTTTTTTCAAATAGGTTTCCAATTTCTTGCTCTTTCTCTTCTTCTGCTGGCATCCCTATGATGCGAATGTTGGAACATTTGAAGTTGTACCAGAGGCTCCTTACAGTATCCTCAATTTTTTGGATTCTTTTTTCTTCTTGTTGTACTGATTGGATGTCTTTTTCTTCCTTATGTTTCAAATCATTGATTTGATTCTTGGCTTCATCCACTTCACTGTTGATTCCTGTACATTGTTCTTTATTTCAATTAGTGTAACCTTCATTTCTGCCCAGGTCTTTTTATGCTGTTGAAGTACCCACTGAGTTCCCTGAGCATCCTTATAACCAGTGTTTTGTACTCTGCATTGGATAAGATTTCTTATCTCCACTTTGTTTAGTTCTTTTTCTGGAGTTTTGGTCTGTTCTTTTATTTAGTCCACCTTTCTTTGTTTCCTCATTTTGGCAGCCTCCCTTTCCCACCGCCCCCCTCCACCATTTTAGGTAGGGCTTCTTTCCATGTCTTAGTAGTACGGCCTATTGTAGCAGGTTTCCTGTAGGGTCCAGTGGCTCAGCCTCCTCTATCCCCCAAACTGGGTATTTGAGGTGTGCCCGCCATATGAGCTGAGTACTGCCTCCTCTTGTATATGAGTCTTGACTGTTCTCAGCAGGTCAGTGGGAGGGATTTACCCAGTCCAGAGAGCTAATAGGACTGGCTGTGACCCCTGTACAGCAACCACCTTCCTCTCATGCCTTGTGGAGGTGGTTGGGTGGTGCCTTGACATGGTCTATAACTGTTCACTGGGTGTGCAGCCTCTGGGGTTTCCTGGGTGGTACAGACTAAAGTCAGCCTCCACCTGTGTTCTCTCAGTGGGGGGTTCCTTGGCATAAGCTATAAAATGATCTGCAGATGGCTCCTAGTGCTGGGTCTAGAGCCACTCAGCGAGAGATATGGGGGCTGGGCTCAGCTGTTGCTTGTTTGAGTGGGTTTAGGAAGGTCAGAAGCCTGTGCCTAGCCTAGCCCTTCATATGGAAAAGCCACTGTTACCAGCTTGGGTGGCCCATAAGTTGGATGGGGCAGACCCTTATGTAACTGTCAGGGCAGGGCTTACCGTGTGAGCCAGGTTGTTGGAGATTCAGATATGGTGCTGCCGAACTATAGCTCTGTGGCGGGGAGGGCTCAGAAAAGGTTCAACGACCACTGTCTGCAGTTCTATCTGGCAGGAATCTGTCCCCCAGCTCTCGCCCTGATGCCAGATGCATCAGTTCCTCCTGGTAAGCCACCGGTTCCCTTCAAGGTGTTTCCCCAGTGCTGGGGCTCAGAGGGAGTGAGTCCGAGTAAGTCCATGTGTGGTGTAAGGCCCTTTAAGAGGAGCCACCTGAGAGTCCTGCGGTTTCTTCCACTGACCCAAGCCCTACAGACTTTTACAGCCAGAAGTCATGGGGACTTATCGTCCTGGCACTAGAATCCTGGGCTGGGTGGTCTGATGTGGGTCTGGGATCCCTCGCTCCTGAGGTGTCCCTCTGTTTTATGTCCATCACATGTGGGTTTGGGACCAGACTGTTGTGTGTCTCCACGTCTCTGCCCCTTCGTCATTTCTACCCACCTGGGTGAATGTGGTTTGTTTAATTCCTTAGTTGTGAGACTTCCATGTAGCTTGATTTTCTGATGGTTCTGAGTGATATCTGTTTTGTAGTTTAGCTGTAATTTTGCTGTGGTTGTGTGAAGAGGTGAGCCGCATTTGCCTATACCTCCATCTTGCCCAGAAGTCTTCTTTTATAATTTCTAAATGTTTTTTAGTGGACATTCATAGAATAGTATATGTATATTATTTAAAATAAATATACATTTTTGAGCATGCATAAATATATATGTGCTCTATAGAATACATATAAGGATGCATGCTCACATAATTTTATTGAAGAGAAATGTAATAAAAAATATTTGAAGAGTGGGGTTCTTAAACCAGGCTTCTGTAAATCCCTTGAAATTGATTACAAACCTTTTTAGTGGAAAGAACAGAACAACAGCTTTCATCAGGCACAAAGAGTGACTCAAAAGATTACATCCCACTACTTCGTACATAATCCCAGGGCACGTAAGAAAGATTAAAATCATAAAAATCAGATGGTCTAGAACAGGCAATCTCCACCTTATGAGATGCCCCAAGATAAGAACGCTCTGTATCTGTGCAAAACTGGTTCATGTTGTGTAAATTATTCTCCAACCCACTTTTTCAAAAAACACCCACCCCTTACTTTTGGAGACTTTGACAGAGCTCTAAATGCGGTGCATATAGATTTTTAAAAAATATATAATTTATAAATAAGCTATGGCCAAAGGGAAGAGCCAGCTGAAATACCGGGCTTGCAACGCTACAGAGGTAAAAGAGCCAGGACACATATTTTTCAATCAAAACATCAATCAAAAAGAGCTAGAAAAATAAACATAGGATAAATTAGATCTGTATCAGTATTTAACTCCATTCACCTGGTTTTTATGTAAGTGATGAAAAATAAACCCTTTGATCAAATGGAATATATTTCTGTTTCATGAAGTGAATGTTATTCTGGGAATGATTGGTAGAAGAGATATTATCAACCCTGTAACCGTGTAATTAAAACCAACACCATAGCAACAAGGTTACTATGTCAACACAGACCATATATTCTCAAAGCTTAAGAGCAGGAAAAACAATGTGAAAAATTTATCATTTAAAACTTCTTTATATTTTAATTGGTTAAACAAAATGTGGTTTTGGTTTCAAGTTATTGGCTGATATTTCAAGTTTCTCAGACATTATAACTTCTAAAGAAACTAATGAATTCAGACCAAATCTAGTCACTACTAAAGGAATTAAGAGAAAACCCAAGTATTATCTCTCAAAACAAAATACTTGCAGTCTTGAAGCAGTGTTAGCTGATATATTCATTCATACAGGCATAGACACTGATTTTTAAGGTCTTTCAATTAGTTTGGTTTGTGTCTAGACATTATTGAGATAAATCTAATAACCCCCCTTTTTTAGTTTATAAAAAATCTACATTCAAAGTGGATAAATGGCTTACAATATAGACACTATGCTTGTCAGTCCCCCACTCCACATCTGGTTGACATGCAACATGTTATTTTAGCCGCATGAAAGTCACAGAGTCACTTATTTGTAGTAAATGTTTAAGCTCCTGCATGAAAATAATAGCACACTAGGAAGGAAATTTGAAAACGAAAGCTAAACTCAGCACGCGGATTCCATGGGTGTAGTTATCCGATCAAATTATCTAAACTATCAAATTGTGTGTATATAAACTTAAACTGTGAAAGAAAAACAACTTGGAGGGGGGATTTTTAAAAAAATATTAGATAATAACAATTTAGGAGATAGAATTTGGGTGCAGGAGTAGTTCAATTGAGCACAGGATACATGCAGGTAGCTCAAAGTCAACTGCATGATAAGTTGAATGAAAATTTGAGCTCCACCTCATTACTAAAGGAGCATTACAACGCGCCATCAGCTGGTAAGCTTAAAGACCAGGTGTGAAAGCTGTAAAACAGCTCAGTAAAGAAAATTTCATGCAAATTTTTTTTTTCTTTTCAATAACTTTTTTTGAGAATTCATATAGCAGAGTTTACTTGTAGATCTTGATGTTTTCTTTGCATAGAGAAATAAGAGAACAGATGTGTAATGCCAGGAGGAATTAGAGTACTAGCCTAACAGCTCAAGACCAGGTCTGAAAGCTCATTTTAATGGGACCCAGGGCTTGTTAACATTCCTCCATCGTGTGCTACAGTTGAACACTTTAACTGCACACTTTGGGAGTGTGGAAAGACAACGGTGCAATGGTGCATCCAGTGTAAACTCCTCATTTTCTATATGAGGATGTCGAGGCCCATCAAGGCTGAATGAGTTGTGCAAGATTAAATTATAAGCTGATTGTAGAGTCCGTGAGAAAAAAAGGTTTCCTAATCATAGATATCACTGAATAATTTTTTTTTTTAAATCAAGAGACTGAAATCAACCACACAGCTGAGTAAATACCCAAAGCACAAGAAAAATGTTTTCGCCAGGTGTTGCCTGCATTTAAGAGTGGAATTTATCCTGGCAAATGAGAGGCTCATTTAACTTCAGCTTTCCCTTCCATACGACTCCTACCCCAGAGAACAATTCGATGGTTGGGCCCGTGTCAACTCCTTTCAACTGCGGGTCATGACACAACATCGGATGAAACCTGTATCGTGAGTCCTAAAGCCGTGATTTAGAGGCAGAGCCCCAGTCATTAACCCAAGTGTTGACCCACACAGTCACTCCACCATTGCAGCTTAAGTGTCTGAGACAATAAAGCATTTAAGAAAACGATGTTCTCCCTATTCCTGTATCTTGTATAGCTTGCCTCGTAATAAAGTTTGTTGTAGTAAAACCAACTTGATTGAATCGAGTTAAACTAAATGCCTTGGGAGATTTTGTAGTGAAGTGTATTCTGAAGCGTCTGAAGTCTGAAGGGAAATGAGTTGTGATGACACAGGAAGTTCCTAGTATGAATGGACTTCCAGTGAAATAAGTGAACTTTTTACTGAGTGAGCCAAAGGGAATAGAGAAGAGTTACTCTGGTCATCATTCCTGAAAAATAGAATTAGTAGACTTTGTAATATCAAGTGAACAGAAGCTACCAGAAGCCAGTTTCTGTCTCCTAAGAAAAGGGGTTTTATGATAAGAAGATTACACTTTGCTTGGAGAGGAAGAGGAAGGAGTCTTTGCCTTCAGTTAGTGGAGCAGACTGTCTGCACCATTTTCTTTCCCCCTTTATAGTCAAATACTTAGAGCATACACAAATTTATGAGTTATATCCTACAGAAGCTAGTTAAGCAAACAGCGATTATATCAGCCTGAGTTGAGGTTATTAATAGAATATACTGATTTTTATTTGAAGCAATGTTTATAAAGAATACAAAAATTAATTGCATAACTAGAGCAAGGAAAGAACAAAACATATAACTATGGTGCTGACTCAAAATAAAGTATTACAACTGTGTAAAAACTTTAGTAATCAGGAGAGTGAATGACATTAAAGGACTATAAATACCAGTTTCCCAATTGCTTCTGTGAACCGGCATAAACACAAATGAGAAACTAAAACAATTTTACAAATACTATTCTTTCCTAATTATTTTACCACAAGATTTTCAGAGAACAGTGAGATTGAGGAATGAGAAGTTTCATCTTCTCACAGCAAAGTTCGCCATGCTCAATAAAATGAGTGAAGGGGGAGAAACTCTGTTAGAATTTGCTTTGATCCAAGATTGTAAGAAAGAACAAATATTAAAACTGATGTGCTGCAGTTTAATCTGTATTGGTTATCTTTATTAAGATGCTTTCAACCTCTGTAATATATTGAAAAGTTTTGACTAATTTTTTATAGCCTACTGATACTGAAGGCATCAAATATTTTTGTATTAAAGGTCATCTTAAACACTTTCAAGGGTGGGCTATCTTAACTTATTTTTCAACTTGTCCATTCCCAAGAAGGCACAGACATAATAACATGAGTGAAACTAGCCCTCTTTCCTTCCCATGTGGAACTATTACGTGACTCCTTTAAAAGCCCAAGACTGTCTCCCAGGGTCACAATTTATTTGGGCTGCTGTTTGGAGGAAGCAGAGCTGTTGTCTATGAAATCATCAGTGGCCTCGCCAGCAACTATGAAACCACCCATGTAGGAAGTCTTGGTTTCAGAATGTGTCCGTGTTAGATACTGCCAGCATCAGGATCAGCAAACAACCTGATAAAGTTCAACTATGCTGCTCTAAGTTTTTAAAAATCATGACCATCCTATGAGAAGATGTTGAGGGCATTGGTACTGCCCTGCATCTTGGGTGTGTGACTGTTATGCTCATGCTAGTGAGTTCAATGTCACTAAGAAGCAGAAAGAAAAAGAAAAGCAATACAATAAGCAGTGGTGGGGAACAAATCAGAGAATAGGATAGTTTTTGAACAAGAGTATAAATCAAGCTAACAAGAAAACATTCAAGGGCAAACAGTACTCACGATGCGGTAGAGAACAGGGCGAAGATGTCGGTTGATTAAATGCTACCATCTTGGTGACTGTTACATGTCAGGAATCGCTCTCTGATGACAAAGAATGACTCCAGAAATGTTTTTACATTATCAATTAGGTGAAGGATTCTAACAAGGAATTTTTTAACTGATTAGCACGAAATAATATATACTGTCAGCATACATATTTCTATTTAAAAAGTATCTAATGATCAGAACTTAAGCAAATTTATGGTATGTGAAGAAGGAAGTCAGAGGTAAGTGGAATTTAATTGAAAAAAAAAAAAGAAAGCAAAGAAAAACAACTGACACATTCCTGTTTGCTACTGACCCTCTTCAGTTGTTGCTGTAACTGTTCTCTCATGGACTCAGGACAATTGTCCAGCTGCGTCTTCTGCTCGGAGTAAAGCTCCTGAAGCCTCTCTAGTTTTTCCCTTTCAGCATCAAGCTTTACCTTCTCCTGAAGTTCAGAAATCAGAAAATAGAAGAATAGAAATTACCTTCATACCTAAGCAGGCGTTAGTGCATATTTCCCAAGGGCCACACAAACAAGTATACACAAACACTCGAAATCCTATGAACATAGAAACATATGTTAGTGACTAGGATAAGGGTTGTAAATGGAAGCAAAGACAAGGGACCACATATCTGTATTCTCAAAACACAACCTACTGCCTTGATTGAGTACTGGCGTTGACCTCCACCCCTCCTTTCTTCCTTCCTTATTACCTGCCATCATGTTACAAAAGCCAGGGAAGCAACGGTAGTTGGTTGATGGTCAACAAAGAACAAAAGAAATGCTAACCGAATTCCTAAGAAGGCCTTGTAGAGTCACTCGGCAGAGAACCAGACAATGAAAAGCAGGCATGTGCCTCACGTACTGTGGTAGTCCCATTTGCTCAAGGCGTTTCTCAGGCAAGCTTTGGAAATTATTGAAATTTTGTTCCCACGTCAGAGGCACATTAGGCACTCCAGCTGATACCCTGGTCATCTGAAATATTCTAGCTATCTGGTAAACTTCAGAGCTGAAGCAGTTAGAGAATCTGGTTCCAAGGAGAGCATCTAATTCAGAGGCTGAGTGAGACAGTAAAAATGCAAGGCTGACCAAGCAGCAACAGGGAGGTACATCAGGCAGCTCAGAGATGCCAAAGTGCGACTTTTACTGTAGACATAAGAACTTCCCTACAATGACTGACTTAAAAAGTAAGGGAGACCTGGGCTGTGAAGAAAGAGGAGAGGAGAACACCCAGGAGTCAGAGAATAGAAGCAAAAGTAGAAGATAATGCTAAATTCCTCCTAAGTCACACACTCCAAAGTGACCCTAGACATTTTCTGGAGTGTAATAGGAAAATACTGCAATATGGTGACTACAAGGACTTACAATGCCACCGTGTAAATAGACATACAAACTTCTACATGTTTAGTGCTGGTCTTCCCAATTTGTGTTCCCTTTATGATACCCTGCACCCTTGAAGTAAATTTGAGACCTGATTCTCTGCTTGCATATCACTCTGAGACTGAACAGAAGCACTTTATGAAGCGTTACCACGACTTTACTCTCAGTAAGCAAAACACCACGACCTTGCTTTTCTTAGCTCATTCTTTGTGAATTGGCAGAAAGAAAACTGGCTTCTAAGTCTATCACAAAAGGATATATATATTTTTTTTGAGGATGAAGCTCTGAAATAGCCATATAAAATTATACTTACTATAACTTCTTTATCCAAATGGCCATGGTTTCCTGTGTAAACATACAGTCAGATTCTTTATAAAAGATGTGATGGTTTATGTCTGAAACTATAAGACAGTAATACCTATACCAGTTCACTTGAGTCTCCACTTTTGGCTTAAATTTTAAAATTTCAAGGGCACTTTAGAAATGTATTCTTTTGATTTAGAAATGTATTCTTTTCTCAAAATGATTAGATCCGAAGTCATAAAACTGAGAACCCTACTTATCTATCAACCTCAAAATGAATCTACAACTTAAATCTTAGCAGACTATAAAGACAGTATCCTCATCTTCAATGGTCAGTCTGCCCACTGGGCACATCTGTTGTGTGGGAATTGGACAAAGCAATGGCATCATTCATAGAAAAAAGGAGTCTCAAGTGTTAATTCATAGTAAAACTGAACATACTAGTAGTACCAGTTAGATTTAGTCTTTACTTTCACAATTAATAATTTTTTCCCTTAATAAAGCCAGCAGTACAGAACGCCCTTTGTCTTTTGGCTAAGAAAATGCATTTCCTCTGTGTGTGGATCAAAGATGACCCTATTTACAAAGCAAGAGAATTTTATCCCAAAATAGTTCTATTTCTAGATACCGTCTCACCAGATTTTGCAGCAAATCTAGTTCCAAACAGAAAGTTAAGCTAATAAGAAAACCATTCATTCCAATGAAATACCATACGTTCAAAGCCTTACAATTTAAAGTTACATTTGATAGAAAACACTGGTACAATATTTGATAATATGAAAAGACATGAGCTTAAAACACAGGTCTCAGTCTGAAGAAATAATCAAACTATTGCTCTGATCCTCCCATTTTTAAGTATTGTTCATAATCATCACACACAAAGAAAAAAATACCTTTTGTTTACATAGTGCCTTCTTCCTGAGGTGTTCAAAACCTTTCCCAATTCTGTAAAAGGGGGCCGTTAGAAGAACTATGCAAGCAGGCACCATCAGAATCATCAGCAGCTTCTCTGCAACTCATCAGTAAGGCTGTGATCACCACCTAGGTCTCACAGCCCAAGCTCCCTGGGGCCAAAGCTGGGGCAAAGGAAGTCAAGGGGAAGGATGAAAGAAGGACTAGTGGCAGGTGGGCCTGGCCATAAATCACAGAGGCCCACAGAGGTGACATCACTCCTGCAAGAGCCAGGAGTAGACCAATTCTGAGCCAGAAGGAAATTAATATTCCTCTCTTCTATTTACTGCCCAGGAAGTTTTTCAAAGGAAAAGTAGCTCTGGACAAGTAGTTACTTAGGGCTGAAAGGATCACCTTCTCCAGGGAAGGTAAAACAGATGGACAAATCAGATGGCATTCCAGGGTTCGGAGGTTCATCCTTTTACGTGTAAAATATTAAAACTGGGTGTTAATCTCTTCCCCCAGATTTAAAGTGGCAAACAGACTGACCTATTCTAACTAGTATAGGTATAGGGCTATTTTCAAACACGAAATTGTGAAAGAGCATAGTGTTTTTTAAAGACTCCTAAATCTATATTCAGGAAATAAATAAAGGCAAATTGTTAATATAGTTAACAAATTTAACTTTGTTGAAAAAAAATTAGATTTCAAGGACTTTGGAAACTCTAGGAAAACCCAGGTGTGCAAGGGGACACTTCCAACACCAAGGACAGAATGAGACTCTGCAGAGACATGGTGGCTTCCATCAGCACCATGCTCACACTGACCTGTCTTCTCTTGATGTATGGGCAAACCCGGGTTAGGGCACAAATTCATTGCTAGATTCTGCCTATTTTGTCTATTTAAGACTAAAGTGTATTTACAGCCAAAGGTAAATTACACGGGCAAAAAGAAGTAGAAATCAGTATATAATATCGGGCCTATATTTGTTCACTCACACACTCAGTAAATATTTACAAGGGACTGGAGGTAGAGAAAAGAGGGAAGCTGATCAGCTTCCTCATGAAGTACACAAGCTATTTAGCTTTGTGGTTCTTAGCCCTGACTGCACATTAGATTAACTTTTTGTGAACTTTTAAATATACTCTTTCCGGGCCTCCACTTAGTGAGAAAGGCTAAGGAATGAGTATTTTAAAAATCTCTCCACCTTTTCTGATCTGCAGCCAGGTTGAGAATCACTGATTGATCCACCCAGGATGATGTGAGAAGCAAAGGCAATCAATTGCAATTTGATTTTTCTAATGAAGACACCAGATTCTACCACAGGATCCACCAGAAATTGTTCTTAAAACATTTGGCCTTAGCACCTTTGCTTCATAGTATAAAAGGCCTCTCTTATAAACAACATCCCAGTTGTTTTTGTCCAAAATTTTGACATTCAGCTTAAATGCCTCAAGAAAACTAAATTAAAAATAAACTGTGAGAGATTCCAGTATCGAATATGCATTCAGAGAGAAATCATGCACTTCAACTTCATATGCAAAATGATTCTAACAGACAAATTGTCAAGAGTATTTATAAATTTACCATAAATAATCTGAAATTGTACACAAGAGTTGCCTATTATCTTGAATGAACATAATAGTCAAAGCCTCTGTACCTTTTGTGTGGTTAGAAGACAGTCCCATACGTTTTCTCTCCTTTAAGTTGTATTGGTGAACTGCAATTTAACTCGCTGGCTCTATTTGAATTCCCATACCACACAGAAATTCCTGAATACCCGTGAAAAAAATCATTTTACCATATCTAAGTGTGCAATGCTTGTTAAGCAGATGGCTCAAGGTTACCCTGAAAAGATGCTACTTTATTAGCTTTCATGGCTGCTAGATAAAATAGAGGACACCCAGTTAAATTTTAATTGCAGGTGAATGGTAATTACCTTTCAGTGTAAGTATGTCCCAAATAATGCATGGGACATAATTCTACAAAACAAAATTCTTAGTATTACTTTTTAACAGTACAGAGGTCTTTGCTTTTCTTGCACTGCTCATGCCGTGAATTCACAGGGACTGGGCTCCAGCAGTTCAGGCTCCTTTGCATCAGTTCTCACTCACTGTGCTTCTCTGGGTGCCTTTCTCTTTGGCTTCCTCCTTTTCCTGATCACTTTCCTGCACACGTTTCAGGAAGCTATCTTGGCTCTTAGAAAGAGTGCTTAGTATATTACAAGGGTGCCCACGGCATGCTGGGTGACCCTGTAGACCCTTCCAGTCCTGCCACGCGAACATTTAAGGGTGTTCCTTCTTAAACACTGCCCGTTCCCTTGATGTCTACAACATCACCTTTCTTGTAGGTTCCCACGTATGTGGCCAAAGGCACAACTCTGTTTTCTAAAAGGCCTAGAGAACATACAGCGGGTGCCTCTCCTCTTTCCCTTTGTGTTCGTCATTTTGGTGAATTACTGGGAGATGGCAGTTCTGGCCAAAAAGAAAAAAATTATTTTCTGTTTATCTGAAATTCAAACTTAACTGAGCATGCTACACACACACACACACACACACACACACGGAGAGGGAAAAATCTGGCAACCTTGTTAACTTGAAAAGGTTTTTCTTGAAATTTAAGATTCATCTTTTAACTTCCAAACTGTTCAGCACAGAATCCAGCAATGTTGGGTAATCAGACCATGTTTCATAAAACACTGGTTCAGGTTTTGAATTGATACAATGATGGGTTAAAATCCATAGTCCCTCCAAAATCCTCTCCATACCAGAGAATCCCTTTCCTTCCAGGTCCTAAATGCTGTGGGGTTGTTTGTGAGGCGCGCAACCTCCTAAGTTCATGGGTTAGGCAACTGTTTTAAGCCTCAAATTCCTAAGGCCACATGTATTCCAGATTTCAGAATATTCTGAATTTCCGAGGGGTAACACAGTTCACATAGCATGTATTCCATGAGGAAGTACCCTTTACTCAAACACATTACTACTTCTGTAGCTACTTAAAAATATTCACGCCACGTGTGAACATCAGTCGAAGTCAGGCTTTGCAAGCAGCTAAACTGTGGTGCCCACCTTACGAAAGCACATTTTCTTCTCCACCAGACTTTTCAGATTTTGGAATGGCAGAGGAAATAAACCGGTGTTGACAAACAGTGATTGTTGAGAACCTATTCCCTGCCTGCCTGTTGGGGAGCATTGCTCTCTATTTCTCTTTAGGGTTTTTTTCTCTTTGGCATCGACATTTTAATTACACAACGAATGGATGTTTAGTGTAGAAAAAGTCGGAAAATCAAAACCCTAAGATTTATGTAATCAAACAACCGCCAGAAAAAAAATACCCTAATCTGGAATCCTGTTGATTTAATCCCCAAATCCTGTGATATATTTCCACTTCCTGTAACCAGGGAGCTACCTTTGAAATGTAAGAAAGAGGTACGGGAAGGGCTGGGTCCCTCTGAACATCAGCTGTGACCTGGCCAGTGCTCTGAACTCCAGAGGCATTAACACTTGGCTGAGGAATTCTGGGCCTGGCTTGCTGTCATCCCTGGCTCTGAAGGAAGGACGGGGAGGAAGTAACAGGTACTTTGGCAAGATAATAATGGGGAACAAAATCCAACCATTTAAAACATGGTGATACATGCTTATTGTAGAACAATTAGTCCGATAACTTAACATTTCACTCAGGAATGTGCTGTGTGGCACAGTGATTCAAGCTTCAGTTCACCCTTTAAGCATATTTAGCTATAAAAGTGTGCAGGTCAAAATGGCTACAAAATATCATAATTTATTGGTGTGAGGACCATTAAAAAATGCAAAAGATGAGGGAAGTGGAAGGAAGGGAAGCCAGTTCCATACTAGGCCTGCACCCAAAATGAGCTTCGCGGCTTTGGTGGCTTCCCCACTCTCCGCCACCCGGCCCAGGAGACCGAAGCCGTCTACAGGAGCAGTGAGTCCCCACTCTCCGCCACCCGGCCCAGGAGACTGAAGCCGCCTACAGGAGCAGTGAGTCATCCTCGCCCCTTTCACTCGCCTCAGGAAACATGGTGGCCTCTTTGCTTGCTCCTTCATCAAGTAAACATCTCCTCTGGGAAGAGTTTTGAGTCAGATATTTAGATCAGTTCGGGGTTTATCCATATTCATACAGACTCTGTCAGTGATGGGACAGCTGTCTGAGAACATACAGGCAAGTGGCCTGGAGCTCAGAGTGACAGGGAAACAGCTTACTGGTGCCCGTGGCAGTGAAGGGTCAGGCCAGGGGGCCACTGCGAAAATGTTCAATAAATACATAATACATTGTCTTTTATGTTGTATATATAACTATGTCTATAGTTTACATTTTATATGGTAACATATAATAAATAATCATCTATTATATATATTAATTCATACTAAATATATCAAATAGAATGATAGTTCCCAACTCAGCTAAAAGAAATAATACCAAAGACTGGTTTTCAGAGCCAAAGAACGATGTCAATGATTTCACATCAGGGTTTGAACTCTGACGTGTCATTAAAGCTTCCTCTGCCTCCAGGCCTCGCCTCCAACAACACTAGAGCTGGGCCTACAGGATGTGCGATGGACATCTGAATCGGAGCTTGCCCAGCAGGGATATCTTTTCAGGCGTTGGTTTTCTCATTCCACAGTTTATATCTCACAGCAGCAACAGGTGTATGGAAAAGGAAACTAGAGTCCAAAAGACCAAAGGCCACTTCCTCCTTCTGTCTTACGCTCTGGTTTGACTGGCAGCGTGGTTACAAGCCCACTGGCATGTGCAGCTGAGTGGACCGGCTCAGCTGTCCTGACACTTGGCTGCTTAGCTCGTGGGCAGGTGTTTGGCTCCGTGTCTGTGGTAAGGCCCAGCCTAGACTTGTTGTTAGCAGGAGATCCATGCTCAATTCCCAGAGAATACTGGGTGGTATGCTGGCACCCACGGTGAGCTCAGAAAACAGTGGATAATGCTACCGTCCTCTATTTCACAGGCTAGAGAAGGATATAAATATCTAACAAGCCGAGAACAAATGTAAATTATCATATATGATTCATAAAAAGACTGAAAGAACAATAGGGTGAACATAATCAGAACTAGAAAGGCTGGGGAGGACTTTTTGGAAAAATGTACATAGAACCTGAGCCCTGAAAGGTCGAAACAACAGGCATGGAGTATGAGGAAAGGCGTTCCAAGCACAGCAAACTGATCCGCAAGGGACCTTGGTGGCGGTGGGGCAGGAGAACAGATCTTTAAACAAATGGATAGAATAGAATACCACCCTGAGAGAGGTGTGAAGAAGGGGGGAGTATGTAAAATATATAAATATTCTATTTATATAAAATACAATTTTATATAAATCTGGAACACGAACCAGAGTGGTATGATCTAATTTCTATTTTTTTAAACAAAATCACTCTGGCTTCTGTGAAAAGAATGGCCTGGAGGAAAGCAGCTGGAAATGGGACTAAAGGAGATACTTTGAAGATCAGAAGAAGTTACTGTTAGTGGAGATGCAGAGAAGTTGAAGTAACTGAGAAATGTTGTCATAATCAACTGGATGTGGAGTGATGGAGAATGAAGCGTCAAGGATCTAGGTGGACACAGGTGCTATTTCCTGGACTGGGAAAACTGGAGGAAGAACAGGATTGGAAGGGGGCAGGATGTGGAAGGCAAGGGGAAGGATAAGACCAAGAGTTCAGTGATGGGGCGTTCAGTTGGCAATACCTGTGAAATATCTGAGTGGAGATGTCAGGTAGGCCACAGGATATGAGCCAGAGTTCAGGAAAGGGTGGAAGGCTAGAGACAAACACGAGACAGTCACCAGCATTGGGAAGCATGGCCAGAAAAGAATGTGAGGATACAAGAAAAGAGGGTCCAGATCAGAGACACACACTCTTAATAACTAGTTAGGTAGAGATGGAGGAACAAGCAAAGGGAACTGAGGTAGAGCACTTAGAAAGACAAGTGAGAGAGAAAAAAGGAGAACCAGAAGAGTGTGGGATGTGGAGGCAAAGGTGTGCAGGAGAGGGAAACTGCCAAAGAAAAGTTGTCCCCTGTCTCGGATGCTCCTCAGGAATCTAATCATAAGAGGACTGAGAAGTACCCACAGGTTGGGCAGCACTTAGGTCTTTAGCAGTCTTAGCAGGAACAAATCTGGGAGGCCAGCCAACTGGAACGAGGGGAATGGTTAAGTGGGAGCAGAGAAGGGGAACACACAGAGTGCTAAGAAAATTGAAAAGTTTGGCTATGATGAAGAGAAGGGAAATAAGGGAGCAGCTGGTAGAAAGTTTGTTTTTAAGTAATAACTTCTTAAAAATAATAATGCTGGCATGCAGACAGTAAAGGTTCAGTAAAGAGGAAGAAGGTGGGGGAAGAGGGACAAAGGACTGGAGATGTCGAGATGGCGAATGGCATGAGGCCCAGGGCATGTCCACAGGCCCGGGTCTTTGAGGGAAAGAAAGAAGCTCCTTATCTGTGAAGAGACGGGGTGCTTCTAACTTCTCAGTGAAGTGGGTAGAGAGATCATCTCAAAGCCAGCGGGAGAAACAAAGAGAAGTATGAAATTGCCATGCCATAAAATGGTAGAATCAGTTTATCTGAGAAACATAGTAACGTCACCAAGCAAGACTTGAATCTCTGTTTGAGTTTGGTTGTCAAGAATGTGTGGTAACATCACCCAGCCCAGTCGGTCTTTACTTCTCTCAAGCTCCGCTGGTATCTCTCATCCAAAGCCAGTTTCTACCATTCTTCACACCACGTGATGACAGACAATAATCCCACCATCCAAGACCAACTAATCCCCTAACAACTGCATGAGCTGATCCTATACTTCAGGCCCCCACTGTCCCCTCTTCTATGCATAGTCTCTATCCAGCCACCAAAACAATCACAGGAAGGCTGGAGGTGGCCTCCTTGCTCATTCCTGTCCACGTTCCTGGTGTTCCACATTACTTTAGGTCTGGAGAACATAATACAGTTCTTCCTGGGAAGTGAGATTCAGCATTGACTCAACTTCCTTCATTTTTGTGTAGAATCTGATGCTAATGACAAATAGAATTTGTTGGCCCTGCCATGTGTGGGCTCTCCAAAGATAAATAACTACATAAATGGGGAAGGCAGAAAGGTTCCCTGGGAACATGGTATCCGTTCCTATGTCCCACAAGTTTTCTGGAATGACATAAACCATAAAATGCTAGTAAGTCCCCAAACAAAGACATCTGATGCCTCCAATGAAAGTTTCTTGCTGTCTCGGTACAGAACCTTTGAAAAGCATAACCCCCACCAAACTGCAGAACTAGACAATCAACGCTTTGACTTGGCTTTGAGCTGTTAAAGAAAAATATACCTATTACCCAAATGGGTTCTTTGTTATTTCAAAGTCTGGGGCTAGACGGAACATACATAAAATTTAATATGAAAAAGCTGTGCAGTTTAATCTTGACAAGCAGGAAGCCAAGATATTGATGTGAAGCTTTTAATCTGACTTCAATTTCTGACAATATCTTTTTGAGCTCATTTTCTGGCACCAGGATCAAATGCCCTTATTTATTGGTCTCAAACAAAGAAGGACCTATAAAAAGGAAGCCACATTCAGCAGAAATCCCTTCCACGTATTACCAGTAGAACTTACTCAGACTGAACACTGTTTTCCTTTTTCTCTACTCAGTGGAGAAGATGAAGAGCAAGAAAGAATGTGTTAAAGTTCATTTTGCTTTTTTCTTCTCCAAACTGGAATTTTAATTTTTGGTGTAGGCTTAGTTCAGCTGTAACTGATTGAGAATGTGAGAAGAGAGGAAGCAAAATATTTCCCAGAGAAAATAAACACAAACAGACAAACAGAGAAACACAACCACCATCCCCAGATTCTAAAAACTACAAGTCATTTTTCATAGTTTCACTAGTAGATATCAGCTAACTTTCAGGTCGTGGCCTCAAATGCATAAACAAGACCCTTTCCAAGATGAGTGTCAAATGCATTTCACAGACAGAGCTCACTGGGCGGTGTGGGAGGGTCTCTGGAAAACCACAACGTGTTTTTCAAAGACAGTGCACTCGCCTTGAAGACCATGGCAAGCCAAGGCAGGTGAGATGAATGGCTCCCATTCATCTTTTTTAATAAACAGAAAAAAATGAAAAGAAACGAGGCAACCATATTTGAATATGCTTAAGCCATTTCTACAGGGCACCAGTGGTAAAGAAGTTCAGTAAGCTCAAGTTCATTCTTTAAAAAACACAGCGGAATCGGAAGAGCAGAAAGGCTGGTGAAAAAAGCAATTCACTCATCTCAAGTAGCAAAAGCTGCCATGAATATCGTCTTGGAATTACACAGGCTCTCCTCTCTCAGCATCAGCCGCTCGGTACCTGACAGTTCTTAGCTGGTGACAACTTACCTCCTTTTAAGACTTTTCTCTAGTGCCACCATCTCCAGGCGCAGGACACAGAAATCCGAAACCATGGCAATTCACACAACATTTAGATCCAATGAGATGGGACCACCCTCTTGCCCATAAAAATTGCGTTCAAACAGAATTTTCTTTTACCTTGGTCTTTTCACCAACAATGTTCTTTTCCAGTTCTGCTATCTTCCGGTTTAGATGATCCAAAATCTCCTTCTCTTTCATCAGTTCTGTTGTTTCAGATTTCTGCTCTCCATCCAAAAGAGCACATTCCATATCCAACTGAGGACACAAAACAAAGCTCAGAGGTGGTTCACATTCAGGGCAGTTCTCGGCTACTTACTTTAGAGGTACATTTTTAACAGCTACAGATTTCAAAAAGTAACTACTGTATCAGCCAGATTGTGGGCCTACAGAGCATTTCAGAGAGCCCGTGTGAGGCTCAGGAGTCCTACAGAAGAAAGCTGGAGAGCCTAGACTATAAGAAAACCAGTCAGTTAATTTTTCTATGACGACCCCCTTTCTGCTTATTTCTCAAGGATACTTTGTCTATTTGCTTAGATTCAGGCTCAAGCATGAACCATCTAGGGAATCACCACGACTTTCTTTGTTTGTCCCTAGAGCATGGGAAGTAAAAATTACACTCAGCCCAGCATGCAAGCATGGCATTCCTTAGCACTGCCAGCAGGAGGGGCTTCCAGGGTTTGTGCCCAAGCTGACAGGTGAGCAGTCCCCTGCCACATATGGGGCTGTCTGCATCATCTGTGAGTACAGACATGCAGATCCTGCCTAGGCAGAATTATTCGCTCTTTCTCACTCCATAGAGGTAATGTAAAAATTGTCCCTCCCTTCAGTTATAGTTATTAATTCTGTAACCAGAATTATAGTCTATCTATGTCTGTCCCTGGTTTGCAAACCTCTAGAAAGCTAGATCTATGTTCGAGTCATATGTAAATCCACTATAGAACCAACATGATACCCAATTCATGGTAAGCACGCTCAGAAAATATTTGTTGGATTTCTCCTTGAACACCTAAATTTGTGATACCTCAGCTCACAGATTTCATAGCAAGTCAGAAAACATATAGAGCAAGTCCTCACTTAACACCATCGATAGGTTCTTGGGACTGTGGTGAAATGACGTTTAATGAAACCCAATTTACCACAGGCTAGTTGGTATAAACAGAAGTGCCTCCAGTATCTCATTAACATTAGAATGAAATGAAGTTGAACAAAACATTATTGGAGAACCCTGTACTAGTTACAACAGTCAGTTTATACATAAAGTACATGAAAATGGCTGAATATGTTTCTCTCTTCTTATTAAAAAAAAAGAAAGAAAAGAAATGTAAAAAGAAGGCATTTTTATCCTGCATATGTCCCCACTCAACAAATGTTTGCTCATGTCAACTCATGTATTCTGTTTCCAATGCCCAGGCCCTAATGGGCAGCAATATTTTAAGCTAAAAAACAAAACAGAATGGGGAGATGGTAAAAAAGTGAACTCATGGTTTATACCTCTCGGGAAGATTCATCCATCTGGTCATTTATATCTTTGATTTTTTGTTCAAGTTCTTCGAGGTTGTTCAGGATTGTGATCCGAGCCTCTTCCATTGTAGCCAGTTCCTGAACCCTTTGCTCCTCATCTATACCCTCTGGCGTCTGTATTGAATCAAGACAGAAAAGAGAAACTCACACTTCAATCCCAGAATTGCCCAATTTACAAAGTAGTCCCAGGTCTACTGTCTCCATCTCCATGCCTATTTGGATTCTAAAAGCATCCTTGATGGCCTAGTAGGAACTCTGTATTTTCCCATAGAAACACTCAGCAGTTAGGTTCTTAGCTCAGCTCACAGTACACAGCTTAAACTTATGAATTCATATCTTTTTAAAGCTGAAATAACTAAGAGGTTATACAGATGAGGAAACTGTTGTCCACACAGATTACAGCGACTTCTCTAAGGTTACACACACAGCTGGGCATAGCAGAGATGCAGAATCTAGACGAGACCGGGGCATATTCCTCAGGCATCTCTTAGGCATGCCTGGGCCTTTCATTGTAAACTCCGTATCCCTCCCATCTCCAGGTGAGTACATCTGCAACAGTCTCCAGAACCTCTACCAGACTACCGGGTCCTGCTGCCAAGGTTATCTGCATGTGGGCTTTCATGCTTATTTATTTTCTTTCCAGCACAAGGTGGGAAAAAGCAAGGGCACATCACACTTGGCCCAGTCTCACAGAAACGTTCCACAAAGTTAGTAATCAGGACCAAAGAGGCTTAATTACTTCTATGACCCCCCCTCCCCAAATGATTTAAAACTAGACTCAATATTAAGTCAATTCATGTTTCACTTTTTCTGTTAGCACAGTACTTACATCCTATAGGACTTTCTTCCTACATAATGTTTAAGACATTAACTGGGCCAGTGGCCTTTGGTGACATGAAATGACACTGGCCATCATTCATAAAATGATTTCATGAAAACTGGAGTTCCTCACTGAGAAACGAGAAAGTCAAGAAAGAAACTAAGTGAGGGAGGGCATATTTTCACTCCTGAGTAGTTATGACACGTGCCCAGGGAAAAAAGGAATATTGATCACACTCACAGCCGAAATAGACAGTTTGTTATTTTAAGAGAATATAATGAATTGCAAGTAGCCTCTTGTTTCAAGAATTTCAGGTTAATTATCTTGTATATCACCAGGTGAAGACCAGTCTTTCTGTATGTCAAGGAATGCTGGTATTTTTAAGTTGTATTACTCTTAAAAAAAAACACCTATTTTTTTTGTATCAGTAAGTCAATGATTCTACAATTTCCCAATTAGAAATTAAGAGCAGCAGCTCAGATAAGTAAATTATTGAAGATAATTCACTAATCATTAAAAGGAATATTCAAATTAATCAAAGAAACCATTAAAATGTATTGTACCTCACTAAGTTCATTTACTTTAACAATCCTGAAAATAGCTTTAAGAACATAGGCATCAGGTTGTACTCTTTATTCTTTATTCTTATACTTTACTCTTTCCCTTACTGCTGCTCCTGAAGGAGATCAAATGACTGAGAAGTCACAAGTATCTCAGGTCGATTAGAACAAGGGTATGCAGACCTTCCAAGTTTTGACGTTTGGCTTCATACTTGCCACCTGAAATCTGCGCCTTATTGACTAATAAAACAACTGTGACCTTTTTATCACAATGAAGCTCATTGTCCTAATACTAAGGTGCCTGCCTCAGGGACTGAGGAATGCCTGTGACAGTGACTGGCATTCCGAAATCACCAACGAGTAATCCTAGCAGGAAAGCCTCAAGAAGGCCAGTATCCTGTTGGGTCAACATTTCATATTAGATTTCAACTTCCAACATGTTTTAAAAATATCTCTCCCACAGGTGGAAGAAACGTGGGAAGAGAAAACAGAAACTGAACAACCTGCAAAACTATAAAGATAGGTAATTGCAGCGATGATAAATATGTACATATTTCAAAGTTTCAAGAAAGTTTATCACAATAGGTATATTTAATAATAAACAACTTGAGAGGCTGTGTATAGCAATAAATACCACCTAGGAAATGACTGTTTTTTTACTGTTATTTATAAAAAACAATTATTCTAAAACTCTGGTTTGTAATAGAATATGGTGAGGACATTGTTATCTCATTTATATCTAAATAAAGAAAAACAATAGAGAGTCATGGCATGGTGTCCACTGAGTATCTTTAGTTTTATGGTGAAAGAAAGGGAAAGCTTTCATTTTAATCTCTCTGGGATTTTTAAAAATTGTACTGGATAGGATTCCACTGAGAGTGACATGTTTTAATGAGCCATTACACATGTATGTGCACCCCAAATATGACATTTGGAGGTTACTTGATACGCACGGGGAAAGGGGAGAGAGAGTAGGAACAGACAATTTATATAGACCTCCTTTTTTGTGGATCTTTTCTAGAAACCTCTGCAGCCAGTGGAGGTTGCAAGTATGAAGGCAGTCCACTGTCAACAGAATGATTACTCAAAAAGAGAAGCGTGAAAAATTCTAACAAAGAAAAAAATTTTTTAGTAACTAGATGTGGTGATGAACACTTACAAAATTATTGCAATATATGTAAGTGAGGTCATTTACTGTACACCTTAAACTTAAATGGTATGGTGTGTTAATTATATCTCAATAAAATTGCAAAAAAAAAATGGAGAAGAGTGAGCTACTTTTGACTTTCACCTCAGGTGGTGGTAGATATGTTGACAAAAGCAAATTAAAATTAGCATATTTCCAAGTTCATCTGTATCTCTAAGTATTTAGTAAAGAATGTTCCAGAATGGTAGATCTACAGTTTCCTAAATATCATTAAAAGCTTTGTTTTATTAGATCAGATTAGAGTGTTCTTCACATCCCTCTCTGCATTGATCCTTAGATTGATGAACAACAAACACTGTACTTTGTTAATAATTCAGTGGGCGGGTTACTCAGAGAGAACGGGCATCTAAAACAACGGCCTCCTGGCTTGAGGTAATATATGTCTGTTTTCAAAAAGTGATTAGCAAGCCCTGGCTGGGCAGCTCAGTTGGTTGGAGTGTTGTCTCATGCACTGTGTGTGGGGCTGTGGGCTCAATTCCCAACAGGAAACATCAATGTATGTTTATCTATCTATCTATCTATCTATCTGTCTGTCTGTCTGTCTGTCTGTCTGTCTGTCTATCTATCCCCCTTGCTCTAAAAGCAACAAACATATCCTTGGGTGAGGATTAAAAAAAAAGTAATAAATGAAAACGCCCTCCCTGGCACCCACAACCCTCTGGCTTGCACTCTGTTGAACTGCTGTGTGGTAAGCAGAGGACCTCCCGATGTTTCCTGTCCCTCAAGGAGGCAGTCTTACTTCTCTTGCACAGAGATGCTGCACCAAGCTTCGGAGGCCTGCTATTCCACAAAAGCACATTGGAGCAATGAAAAACATCTGTCATGATCTGCTCTTTTACATGCAGCAGCTTTCTTGTCATAGTCCTCTTCAGGAGGAAACCTGTCTTCAAAAAGACAGTCCTTAGAGAGGAGGGCTCCCAGCTTACCACCGTGACAAAACTAGCAGCTGTCCATGAAGGAAGACATGTGAAAGGATTTGAGATAAAAAGGTGGCAAAGGATTTCTGAGAAAACACAATGTCTGATGACGACAGGTCAAATGATCAGATGATGGATCATTTACTTTGCCTGAACACCAACAACTTTTGATTTTCCTCCCAGATCCTCGTTTCTAACATTTGCATCATTCTGGCAAGAGAGACAGCTGTTCTCTTCACAGCCCCTCTGCACTGAGATGACTCCACCGAGTAAGGCAAACGTGGTCATTAGGAGACAGAAGAAATGAACAGTCCAGAGGCTCAGGGGTCCTCACGTATGCAATTGGAGAACTCAAGGTGGGTAAGGACTGCTGACCAGCAACATTCAAAATTTTTTTAACAAGAAAAAATCTTGTTGCAGCCAAACAAACAAAAATAAAAACAAATACATAAACTCTCCTGAATAGTACTCTATGTGATAAATTACTTCCAGAATTTAGCATGCCTCTCTCTTAAACAATCAGTATGTGTCCATATTCTCTTATAACAAAAATATAACTGATGTATCTTTTTATTTTTGGTTCTTGGGCCATGACTACCAAGAATCTCAGAGTTGCTCTTAGTGGGCAGAGTGGTCACTTAAATACATTAATTAATTAGTCTTATTTACCCTTAAATAAATAAATTATTGTGACTATGGTACTGGCTTTTCCTTGTTATTTACTATTTTGGTGTTCTAATTTGATTGTAATAAAATATGGATCTTTTAGTATCTTTTATTATAAGCATTCCTAAATCCTTTCTAAAAAACAGGTAAGAAATTTTTTTTTTAATCTTATAGGAAAAAAAAATTCTTAACCTGCATGAAAAAAAACAAAACACCAAAAGCTTTTCCTTGAACCCCGTTTGAAAAATCCTTCCACTTGGAAGATGTTTTTAAGTCAGCAAACAACCAGAAGACTAAATAATAATTATGATGGCATATTAATCTTAAACTATGGTACTTCAAAAAAATGTCACAAAGGAAGTCCAAAGTCAAAGTTACCACTCATAATAAAAGGCTAATTTCAGTACCATAAATGGTTATTACTCAATGAAAACAAGACATTTTCAAAAAGTTGGTGAGGAACATGAATAAGTGGGTCAAAATACAAATTAACAACTAAAAATATGAAAAGATGCCCACTTTCATGCATATCAAAACAAAGTAATTAAAACACCTATTAACTTAGCAAATTGAAAAGTTTTGATCACACATAGCCTTAGCAAGTGTATGGAGAATGTGCACATAAAATAAACTATTAGTGGAAGTGTAACTCTTTTGAGAGTATAATTTGGAGATATTCATTGAAATAAATGATATACAAACTCTTTGACCTAGCAATTCCACTTTTAGTAAGTTATCCTCCAGATAACATTCGCGTATATCCTAGAATATTTGCTGTGTATAGATTTTATTAACACAACACTGGAAACAACTTAGATAGTATTTCCAAACAGAACACTGGTCAGCCATTGAAATGACTGAGGTAAAGCCATGTGTACTAACGGCAAAGATGCTCCAGACGTTCAGGGAGAAAAAGAATAAAGACCTCTCTGTGTGCGTGTGCGTGTGTGTGCATGTGTGTCTATGCCTATGATTTGGCTGTATATGCACAGAAATATTAGGAAAGCATGTAAAATATTCAACTGTGTTTATGTCTTAGGTGTACAACTAAGAAAGGACAAAATGAAGAGAAACCTTGCTTTCTACCTTCCTGAACAGCTACATTTTTTTTGCAATGCAAATTGATTACTTTACAGTAAACACTACACCTTGCTGATTGCCTCTTCAAAGGAAGCTTCACTGAAAACATTTTGGAAAGCAAGCAGGATAAAGTGTCTACAGCCTCTAGGCCAATGCAGATGCATCACCCTAGGCCCTTGATCCCAGTCTCTGTGCTCTGCCTCCTTTACCTTTGGTAGGATACTTAGGTAAGTGGACTCGTTGGAAGCTTTCAGAAAGGCAGAGGGGGGCGGTGGGGGAGTCCTGGTGAGGTCCCTGAGCAGCTCCTCATTCATGGCGCTCCTGGGGGAAAGGAAGCTGGCACTGCTCTGACTGAGGCTCCCGAAGGCTGCCAAGTCCACGTCATGGCCAGAGCCTTTCTGGTGGCACCTGTATCTGACATCGGGGCTCACCAGGGCTTCTTCGAACACAGACTCCTCATCAGAGAGCTGCAGCTTCTCAAGCTCCTTATTGATTTTCTGCACATCCGCCACCGTGGTGCCAGTGGACAAGCAACTGTCAGGCTTTGAGTATTCAGCACAAAGGCTGAGGATCGTCTCCAGACGCTGTCTCTCCTAAAACACAGAGGGGAGGGGAGGTCAGTGAGAACAGAGACAACTCCAAATAGAATGACTGAAGAGGCTGGGACCACTAGTGATTTCATCCCACCCATAAACCCACAGTCTCTGATGGATGCATTTAAGGATCCAGACGACACACGGGCTAACAATGTCTGATGTCCTACCAAAGTCACTTCTGGGCTGCCCCCGTTATCTGTATATCCCGGTGCTGATTCTAGCACGGAGCAGCACTCAGTAAGACTTTTCTTGCTTTATCAATTCTCTAAACACTTGAGAGGTTTTTATTTTAAATCTCCATTTTTAAGCTCTTCACTCCTGCTTCCCTCCCTGTACTTATCCACCTTCAACAATACCTAACTCTTTCATCACTACAGATGTGATATTTGCCCTTAAAATCAATTCTCTGACTTCCCATAGCATTACCATTCTCCTGCTAGACATACAAAAAGAAAAATGTGACTTTAAGAATTTTTTTAATTTAAAAGGCATTAAGTACGTCTTCATTTATTTTCTTGGAATGCTCCAAAATTTTCAGAACTTTTTTTATGTCTAGTCACCATGTAAAGGTATTTTCCACCAATTTCTCACATGAGCAATTCAAATGATAAGAAGGTGGAAATGTTGCATAAAAATGAAGGAAATTTTACGTCATCACAGAAAGACCTCAATGTGTTTCACATTCTGAGATCATCAAGTCTTTGATTTATTTATCTGGAAAATAAGATGATAATCCATTTGTTTTTAAAAATAATCAATATATAGGCCACTAATGTCTATAATGGTACCACTAACTGGCACTCACCAAACTCCCCGTGCAAAACAAATAGATAAATATGACTCTTGACTCTAAGTAAATTTACTGTGTATTCGTGAACAACAGGATATAATCTATGAAATGCTCATCAGCAGCCTAGGTAGCACTGTTTGGGTTGGGGAATCTCAACATCTGCCCCTTAATTCTAATGCCTACGTGGAAGGAAGAAAATAAAATAAAAAAATAAAATAACAAAATCCATCTATTATGATTTCACCTACCATACTTAAAGAGAATTCAAAAGCCTTCTAGAGAAAAGCATTTTCCAAACTGGTTATCAGTAACAAAATAGAAAAATTTTGAACAGCCCTGGGCTGCTCTTTTCCATTTCTAATTGCAGCAAACCTGTAAAGATAAAATTCTGAAGGCAGTTCACTTTTTAATAGTCAAAAGAGTATCAAGTGGAAAAGTCAAGTAAGTACAGACCAACATAATTTCTGGTTTCCATTAAATATATTCATTAAATGATGAGAGAGAAGTCATGTAAGTTGTATCCGACTGTTATCTGTCCTCTAAAGCACTCCTCCGCCCCCGCCCCCACCAAATGCAGTAGCTTGACAAAAGGACTATGAACGGGTTGCTATAAGCCCCCACCTCCCTTTCACTGTCTGAACTCCTGGACTCCAGCTGCAGCTCCGTCCTCATGGCCTCTTCCCACGGCAGGTACTCAGAGCCACACGACCTCATCCGAGGCGCTCCGCCACCCTGTTCATCCAGGAGCCCTGGTGCTTATTTATCTCCACAGCTGCCACCAGTTGCCAAGCCCTACCCACCTCGGCTTTATGGGGTGGGACTGGAGGGAGAGGGGTGGACTCAGCATTCGTTGTCTTATTTTAAACTTCCCCAACAATCCAGAGAAGTCTGCGCAGGAATACGCAAAAACATCCTGCAAGGGCATGTATGTGGAAGGGGGCAGGAACAAGGTGTTACATTTTACCCTTTCTCAACAGCATCTGCATTAGAGAGGCCAATCTCCAAAGAAAAGTGTTCTTTTTACCCTGTAGGTAAATTAAGTTGCAGCATCTACACTCAGTCTGGAGTAATCTTTCTAGATCACAGTGTGTATACATTAGCCTGGACATTAATTCCATTTGGGATTTTCTGAAAGTTGTCCATTTCCATTTACCAGGGCTCTAAGGGAATGTGGTCTCCAAAAGCATAAAAGGTACTTCTGCGCGGTCTGTAATACATAGCAAAATTCCTCCCACATCTACTTCCCAAAATAGTCTCTTTTCCTGCCAGTGCTATTGCTTAATTCCAGAGGGAATAAATGATCCCAGCCTTGAGATGAATTCTATTTCAGAGAATGAAACGCAGCATTCGCAGGCTTGTGCACAGGAAGTTCGGTATCCTGGTATGTGCTGCTCTCTATTCTTACCGCCCCATTCACAGGCCAGTCTGTCCAGGGTCGAATCTCTCTCTCTCTCTCTCTCTCTTTCTCACACATACACACACACACACACAGCCCTGCTGCCCACGAGTCTGAGAAATCCAGGCCACGCTGAGACGCACAGGCCCCAGGAAAGCACACCAAAGAAAAATGATGAAGAGTGCATCAGAAGAAAGTCTTCAAGACACTTCAGAAAGCACGACAAGAAGCCTTTTATGGAAAACCCTGAACAGAATTTACCCTCAGACAATCATTCTCCCTTGAGCCCTCTTCACTCCAGAAGTTCCACAAGGAACTTCTTTGTTCCTTCCCATTCATCACACCAATATTCTCCGCTCTGTGTGACCTAAAACCAGGGCAACCGCTCCAGACCAGGACACTGGGAAACAAACAGGGCACTAGCAATAGTTATGCTGGAACATCAGGAGCAAACTGGGATTGGAAAACTGCCTAAAATTTGATTTTCGTTGGCATTTCACCTGGCAATGTGCTGAGTTGGGAGGCTACCCTCCTGGAGATCTTTAGTTCCCACCGCCTTTCCAAACCAGCATTCTAATGCGCCTTCCTCCTGAAGAGCCACCGGAACAGAACCTCGCCATCCAAATGGTCCAAAACACTGCTGCCAACAGTTGCGAAAGCAGGTCGCTTCAAGTCAAATTATTTCAAACACATTTTTATTTTTTCCCTCTCCATTTTCTCTTTCCTCCATCTCTGTGCACCATGTATACCAAAGCAATCTTAAGAAATATACCTTCAGAAAATGGTGTGCAATTCTTTCCCTCGGGTTTTAAAAAAAAGTTGTGGGCTGAATGTACGTTATGAGCCCAGAGCTACCTTTCCTGTTCAGAGGCGTTTGTCTGGCTTTGCCTCTCTGCAGTCCACAGCCCTCATCCAACTCCTCAAACCACTCAGTTTCTCTATAAACAACTACGGCCAGTCTAGGCCATACGACTGTAACTATAATGCAGAAATAAATTATGTAGAAGACCAATTGTTGATACTTATGCACAGGTGAAATCTTTTTAAAAAAATTCTCCTCTTATAATTAAATATATTGTGTCATTTATTACATAAAACAGAGGGTCAATCTTTAATGGTTAGATATAATTTTGCTGCAAGGAATTGTTTTTTATAATATTAAGAAGGCTATTGTAACTAATAAGAATGACTTTACTTCTTTCTACTGTTAACCCTAGAGATTCGGTATCTCCATAATCTTCAATTTAACAAAGATATTTTAAGTTATTTGATGCCCAGTCATGTGCTAGGGATACAAAGATGAAAAAAGAGCATTTCTACCCTCAAAACTTTAACAGAAGGCACAAATGAGTAATCAGTTAAACAGAACAGTGACAACAAAGGTTTACAGAAAATGTATGGGCTCACATATGAGGAAATACACAAAAATTACTGAACAAATTTGGGTTGAGTCCTGAAGAAAAAAATGAGTCTTTATGGCCTGTTGAACAGTAGTGTGGACAGGGCATTTCTGTAAAGGAACAACATCAGCAAATGCACAGGGTCATGGAATACCACAATGCTGCTCAGTGGTCAGCAACTACAGTGCTATGTGGCTAGAGAGATGGGGTTCTTCATAGGAAGAGAGAGATGAGGGACCTGCAGAGAAACAGGCCAACTTTCTTCCTATTTGTATCAGGACTCAAGTGATTCCAATAGCCCTACACAAACTTTTGGAATAAATTCGTCAGGAACACCAGCAAGAGTCAGAGACCGTGGTCTGAAAGTGGATGGCAGAACGAGAAGAGCCGGGCTGACAGCAAGTAAGCAAAATTTCCAGGATTCCATGAACACATTCTCATGTCTTAAATTAAGTGGCTAAAAGTCTTTTATGTGAGTCTGCTTGTCACAAGAGATGAATCCCTTGGAACAGTTACTAGGGCTCCTAAGATCAGTTCTCTTCCTGGACACAGTATAACAGTTCTTCTCTTCCCTACCCCCAAATTAGATGTGACTGTCAAACTTTCACTGGCCAACGAAACGTGAGAAGCAATGTGTGTGACTTCTGCCTGAATGGCGGTTCATGACTCATTCCATGCCTGGCTTTGCCATGGCAGAGTGACAGAGAATGCTGTCTCCATCTGCCTGAACCCTGAGAGAGGAAACGTGGAGTACAGGCTTCGTTCAGCCCACGTTGGCCATGGGTTGTGAAGAAGTAGGCTTATGTTGCTTTAAGCTGCTGAGATGAACAGTCTTTTTTTTAACACCACGAAAGTCCATTAAACCTGAGATGTCTTGCTTAATTTCAGGCAGGTAACTGGCCCAAAACTTAGAGATGAGGGACTTGGGGATTCTCCTAAAGGAAGCTGAGTTACTTACTATGTAATAAAGTACTTGGCTTTGTCCAAAGAGCGGTCTGGCCCTTGCTGTTGGCTTCTGGAAGGTAATCTATGTCATACCCAATGACGTAGACTTTTGTTTAGGGCAAAGTTGGCTGCACCTGATAATCAAGGTAGAGGCCGGCCACTCCAGAAAGACCAACCATGTGATTTAGTGTAGAAGATTTGGGTCACATCGTATCAATCATCCTGGAGAGAGACTAACCCCATGGACAATCAGTCCATCATGCTGTACATGATGAAGCCCCAGTAAAAGCTCTGGACGCCAAAGCTCAAGAAAGCTTCCCTGGCTGACAATAATTCAGGGTACTGTCACACACCCGTGTGGGCAGAGTAATGTACTGACTCCACAGGGAGAAACAGGCGGAAGCTTCACACCTGGAACCTCTGGACCCTGCCTGACACAGTGTTTTCCTTTGGCTAATAGCTATCTGTAGCCTCCCCCGTAATAAACGATAATTATGACTATGATCTCTTTCAGAGGGTTCTGTAAGTCTTTCTAGCAAATTACTAAACATGAAGGAGGTTTTTTGGCAACTCTCTGAACTTGCAACTGGTGTCACATGAAGATGGTCATGTGTAGGGACAGTGACCTTTAATTGCCTTCCCACTTGCCTAAACATTGCCTTAGTATTTTTTTTTAACCACTTTTGAACGAATGATCTGATCAAGAAATTGTATATATAAGTAAAGAGTTTTTATGGTTTGGTTTTACTAAGTATCTTTCATGGAAGTCAGTTTAATATCTAAGAATATTTTACTTTATAGTCTTTCCGGGAAGTCCATGTTCCGGCTTGTTGTCAGGAAAGCACTTTATCTGCCACCCTTAGTTTAAATAGATGTGTGTGTGCCTCATTACAAAGACTGAGCTGAAAAGGCCTGATGGACCAGTGAAAGAGTAATGGTTTTGTATGATTATGTCTGTTCTGGAGGTGACTGCAAGTTATTTGGAGAATTAGCAAAAATATGTGAGCTACTGATTGATAAACATTTGTTATGTGCAGATGGCTACTAGGGTATGGTATCATACGCAGCCACTCTCCACCCACAGAAATGGAAAACGATGCACTGAAGGAGAGAAAGGCATGTACAGGGAACTAAGACAGCACGTACCACTCAGTGATTTTTCAGCACCCACTCCTAAAATATACTCGATGCGTTCATACATGCACACACACTGTCTAAGGAGATCTAGGCCAACCTGCTCACACTCCCTGAAGCTCCCTCCTGCATCTGTCTCTCTCTGTCTGGTCCTCCTTCTTCATTGTGTTGTGTTGGTCAAGAGCGTGAACTCTGGAGCCAGGCTGCCTGGGTATGTTTTTTGTTTGTTTCTTTGCTTGCTTACTTGATATTTTTATTACATATCAAGTTATACTTTGAGCAAATCATAGAGAATAATTTTAATGATTCTGGAATTAAAAATTGGATTCAGTCTGATGGCTCGGATTCTAGACTTGGTGCTTTTTTTTTGACCATTTGGAAAATGAGGAAGATGATACGGTATAAACTGACTTTATAATACTCTTTTGAGAATGAGATTGTTTTTGTCTTTTTTTCATTTTCATTTTATTTTTCCTGATTCTGTTGCTACTTGTGTGGCCCTGAGCAAGTCATTCAGCTTCTACATGTCTTAGTTCCTCATGTGAAAAACAGGGGGTTACTGGGGTGTCTACCTTATAGAGTGGTTGAAACGGCTGAAACACATAGTATAATATAAAATATGGCTGACACTGAGAATGGTGTCTGGGGCAAAGCAAACACAATACGCTGTCTAGGAGAGCCCCTCAGGATAAACCCTCTGCCCACACCATTGCACCCATATGCTCTCACACTGTCCTTGCAGGATGTCCCGACTGTCCATTCTCCTATACTTTTATTTCTACACTATTGAGTGCTGCCGCTCTGTCTGAAAATGTCCTCGACCCCCTAAAAACAAAGAATGAATTATCTTGATCAGATTACTCAGTACATCTACTCTTCTACTTCCCTCCTTTCCTTGGCACATCCACCACCTCCACACCTCCAATCACAAAGAAGTTGCTGATGCTCAAACTTCACCCACCATCACTCCCAGCCATTTGCAGTTTGGAACTGGGTGTCCTGCCTGTGTGCAGATTGGGAACCCTGTAAGAGATGGGGCATCTCCTGTTTTTTCAGGAGAATTAGGAGTAAAGTGACCAGAAATAGGATTAGTGCTTTGTAATAAATATATCAGGAGGTTTTATGAAGGAAGCTCAGTGCTGCTCTTGGAAATCTCCCTATAGATGGAAAAAACATTAGCTACAAAGAAAAGAAATTCATGTGATCACTATCATCATAATTTCCACATAGTGTCTAAGGAAAATATTTCCAATATTGTTCCTCTTAAATGGACAGTGTTTCAGAAGAGAAATCTACAAGGTGCCTGAGCCCCTTCCATTAAAAATAATGATGCTCTTGTTCCCCAAAGTAAAGAAACAGGACAGGCTCTTCTGGTCAGGATGGTGGCATAGGCAGACATGGTTTAGCTCCTCCAACAACCACATCAAGATTACAACTAAAATATAGAAGAACCATCTCGAAGAATCATCAGAAATCGAGTTGAATGGAAGTCCAAGAACTACAGAATTAAAGAAACCACATCCATCCAGACTGGTAGGAGGAGTCGAGATGGGGAATGGGCTGGTCCCACATCCACATGTGGTGGATAAAAATTAGGGAGGGATATTTCGGGAGAGAGGAGTCCCAGCCCCACACCAGGCCCTCAGCCCAGGGATCCAGTGCCAGGAAGATAAGTCCACACAACTTCTGGCTGCAAAAACCAGTGGGGATTGAGTTGGTAGAAGAAACATCTAGAGTCCCAAGCAGTTCCTCTGAAAGAACCCACATAAAAATGTACTCAGACTCACTCCCTCAGCCCACATGAAGGGGCACCTTGAGTACCCAGCTTGGGTGTTAGGGGAAGCTGTGCCACTGGACACTACAAGACACCTACTACATTAGGCCACACTACCAAGACAGGGAGTTATAGAAGCTCTACCTAATACATAGAAAGAAACAAGGAAGCTGCCAAAATGAGGAGACAAAGAAATATGGCCCAAATTAAAAAAAAAAAAAGATCAAAACTCCAGAAAAAGAACTAAACAAAATGGAGATAAGCAATCTATCAGATGCAGAGTTCAAAACACTGGTTACAAGGATGCTCAAGGATCTTAGTGAGGACCTCAATAGAATAAAACAGATCATCAGAAACAAAGGATACACTAATTGAAGTAAAGAACAATTTACAGGGAAACAACAGTACAGTGGATGAAGCCGAGAATCAAATCAATGATTTGGAACATAAGGAACCAAAAAAATAAACAATCGGAACAAGTAGAAAAGAGAATCCAAAAAATCTAGGATAGTGCAAGCAACTATAGGACAACTTCAAGTGTTCCATCATTTGCATCACAGGGGTGCCAGAAGGAGAAGAGAAAGAGGAGGAAATTGGAAATCTACTTAAAAAAATAATTAAAGAAAACTTCCTGAATTTGGTGAAGGAAATAGACATGCAAGTCCAGGAAGCACAAAGAATCCCAAACAAGATGGATGCACAGAGACCCACTCCTCAACACATCATAATTAAAAAGCCAAAGGTTAAAGATAAAGAGAATCTTAAAAGCAGTAAAAGAAAAGCAGAGAGTTACCAACAAAGGTGTTCCCTTAAGACTGTCAGCTGATTTCTCAAAAGCAGCTTTGCAGGCTAGAAGGGATTGGCAAGAAATTTTCAAAGTCATGAAGAGCAGGGACCTACAACCCAGATTGCTCTGCCCAGCAAAGATATCATTTAGAATCCAAGTGCAGATAAAGAGCTTCCCAGGCAAGAGAAAACTAAAGAAGTTCATAATCACCAAGCCATTATTATATGAAATGTTAAAGAGACTTACTGTTATTTGCTGTGTACAATGCACAGTTTTTGGCCCAATTTTTTGAGGGAAAAATAAGGATGTGCATTATACGTGGGCATAATGATTACACACCATGGGTATAATAATCCTATGTATAATGCACACAAAAATATGAGTGCACATTATACATGGCAAAACACAGTATTTAAGAAAAAGAAGATCAAAACTATGAACAATAAAATGGCAATAAATACTTATCTATCAACAATTGAATCTGAAAAACAAACTAAGGAGAGAAGAACCGAGACAGACTCATGAATACAGAGAGCATTTTGATGGTTGCCACATGGGAAAGCGGTGCGCAGGAATGGGTGAAGAGGCAAGGGGATTGAGTACAGATAGGTAGTTACAGAATAGCTGTGGAGATGTAAAGCACAGCATAGGAAATGGAGCAGCCAAAGAACTTATACACATGACCTATGGACATGAACATGGTGGGGGTTGCCTGAGGATGTGGGGGCTGCTGGGTGGAGGGGGGACAAGGGGGAAAAATTGGGACTACTCTAATAGCACAACCAATAAAATATAGTAAAGAAAAAAAATAAAATAGAGAAATGGGAGAAATGTCCAAGAGTGCTGTCATTTGTTTACATTTTTACCTTGGCTGAAGTTTCAAAGGCTCTCTTTGTTTGTTTCCCCTGAACAATCAGTCTTTAAAGCACAATCCATTTATATAATTTTAGAATATTATGTAATATTTTACTTTGTTTTAAAAAAAAACCCAATGCATGAGAGGTATCAAGACCTTAAGCTAAATCTTCAACATTTAAAAAATAAATCTATCCTAAAAAATATAAAGAACTCTTCATGCATAAAGAGGTTGATAGTATAAAAAAGTAGGAAAGTCCATCTGTAAATAAAAAGGTGTGTGATGCAACTATTTATGAGAGATCATCACACGGGTAATTTTATGCGTTAAAACTTAAAGAGCATGCTCCAGAATTTTGTGTATAGAAACTCAGAATAAGCAATAACATGTCTTCTTTCTGCATTTGAGATATTAGGGAAGTAACTACATTTTCCTTTCTCCCAGGACAACTTTATGATATGATAGAAAAGACAGACTTTCAAAATTCCAGCTCTGTTATTGTATAATGGACATGATAAATAATAGTTGTCTGAGAATCTTGTTCCTTTTATTCTACTTAGCATTTTTTTCAAAATTGTCTTTTCTTGAACTCTAAATTACAATCCCAGATCCAGGACATGGTTTTAGCAATTTTGAGTACAAAACATCAATTTTTCCAAACCATAATTCTTCAACAGACCATGTCCTGACAGAAAGGTTTGCCCTGCCGTCACTTAGAAGTCACCAGAGCAAAATTCTCGGATGTTTTGAACTTTGGAATACCGATCTCACTGACCTCTGCTTCTGGGAAGAAACACTAAGTACAACTAAGAACACTGGACATCTTATAATACAAAAGACAAACATAAAAGACTCTGAAACATGGAGGAAAGGCAGCAAATAAGCTAGGAAGTAGGGCCCAAGGAAAAAACACAGAGCCAAGTTTCCTGGGATTTCCTTTGCAGCATACAGCCTAGATTTGAAGCTCATGAGAGGCAACAACGTGCAACACCCTGTTTCAATCCGCAGAGAATTATGCAGAGTGAATAAAGCCAAACCCAAAAGGTTACACAGCGTAACATTGTATTTATGGTTCTGGTCTTGAAACGAAGAACAGATGAGCGGTTGCCAAGGGTCAAGGAGATGAAGGTAGGAGCAAAGGGTGAGTGGCTGTAAAAGGGCACCAGGAAAAACCCAGTGGTGACAGAACTCTTCTGTGTCTTGACTGTGTTAAGTTCAATATCCCAGTTGTGAAATTGCACTAGAATTGGCAATATGTTACCATGGGAGGAAACTGGGAATAGGGTACACAGATTCTCCACATTATTTCTTACCAGTGCACGTGAATCTACAGTTTCCTCAAAATAAAAAGATCAACGTTTTTTTAAGTGCCTTCCAATAGGTCTTAACCTGCCATTTGATATGGCTGCATCAAAATTCTTCGGTTGAAAAAGTGATGAATGTGTTCGTATTATTGTATAATACTTGTTTTGGACTTTTAAAAAAAGCTCCAACTTTTAAAAACATTTTTCATAGCAAATATTCCCAGAAACTTTTCTAGAACTGGGGAAGAAAAATTCTCATTGTCAGAATTAACCAGCACAGTCATAAACTTATTAGTTGAGGAGAAAATTTTAAAAGGCAGATTATAAGTGGCTTTTAATTTAAATATACTAACTAATTTGACAATACATATGGGAATCACTTCTCCTTGGAAGTATCAATAGCCCTCCCTCACCACCCCACTCATATGTACCTGTAGGTACAGACATACTATATTTTGAATTTTCATCTAGTTTGTACATTTTTTCTATGAATTTTATTAATGGCCTTTATTTCCTATGTAATGATGAGTCTTCGTAAATATTGATTTATCATTTCTAAAAAAGAATGAGACTTTCAGCAGCCAACATGGCAGCATACAGGGCCTCCTTTTAGTCTAAATTACCTTTTATATTTCAGCCTTTAGCCCCAGAAGGCTGCACTATGCTAAGTAAGATTCGCAGTACAGGTCCCTCGATTCTGAGCAGGAATTTTTAAATGTGTGGCACCATCAAGAGGCAACAGCTTATTACGGCTACTGTAACAAGAACCCAGGGTTTGCCTTCAAACACAGAAGCACCTGCTTTTAATAGTAACTGTCACCGACCAATGTAACACAGAATCGCACCCAGACTAGCTCTGCGTCTCCCCAGTGTGGAGCTACCGGGTTATTGCTACATGCTGCTTCTGCCTGTTTCAGCCCCCTCTTGGCCCAGTAATTGAAGAAGAAAAATAATGTGATAACTGTTCTTATTCTAGGTTAACTGGAGACAGTTGACAATCCTAATTTACTAATGATTAGCTGTTTCAATAGTTGCTGAGCATCTACATATATGCCAGCAATTTGCTTTTTAAAAGATAAAGTCTTTATTCTCTAGTGACTCAAGGTGATCCGACAACAGAAAATAGTCTCTTTTATATTACCACTAGTTATAGATTTACTTGTATTTTATTAGAAATGAAGGAAGTCAGCTTAGAGAATGGGTAACTTCTTTAGACAAGGGAATAGCATCACCATTTTAATCCTGTGCTGTCCAGTATATTAGAACTAATTTCACTTGTTTTCTCATTTTTCTTAACATAAGAAAATTTTAAATTATGTGGTTCACAAATTTATGGCTCACATTGTATTTCTGAGCTAGGCTCTATAAACCTTACAAATAAGGCACAAGAGTGAAACCCCCCAAACCAGGCATAAAAGTGAAAGCAGGCAGAGAAAGGCAAAGAATTGGCTGTCTGCTTTAAACATCAAAGCTAAGTAAACCGAGGCACCACAGAAACAAGGCAGGCTGTGCTAAATCTGGAGACTAAGTCAATTAATGTAATAATGGGCATTCTGACTCAGAACGTAGGAAGAAATTCGTAATTTCTTCATATCCCTTTAAAACGCTGGAGCTACCAAGTTTATGTGGTTAGAAGAACCAACCTCTCACCCCACTGCAGTTGAGCTGGCTCGCTCCCCACTAGGGCAATCATTTTTAAAAATTAAAACTAGTCAGGATGTAGCAAGAGGAAGGGCCACATCAGGAAGGAGATGCCTTTCAAGTCAGATTAGAGGACAAAATATAGTTTTCAATACTTAAGCTTGCCTTCACATTCCAAACACATTCTTCTTAAAAAAAAATTATACTATGGTAAGTAACAATAGTTATTCTCTTAACATTATCCATTCAGCACCCACCAAGAAATAATGTCGAATTTACACAACAAGAAGGCGTGAATGCCTCAATTTCTCTTTGGGGGTCAGGAGCCACTGACGTGGACACCAGAAGCAGGAGACGCAGCATACAAGCCGCGGGAGGCCAGACTGAAATCACCTGGTGGTCCCGTCCCATCCCGTGTCCGTGTCCCCCCCCCATCCCCCCGGCTTGGGTTTCCACCCAGCTTCTCCTGGTTATCAGCCCTGTTTACTCTCTGGGCTTTAAAACAGCATCTGCGTCTTATCACCTTCAGATTAGAGAACGTATATATTTATGCTCAAGAGTTCCATAATTCCTTAAATATGCTCAATTATACTTTTAGTTAATTTTAGAAACATCAGAGGTTATTATGGTCTACTCAACAGGTCACAAGCCTCGGTTTTCGTATGACCCTGGAGAGCGCCGATTCTTACAAAGAATGCTATAGAGTTTCCAAAATAAAGAAAAATAACTCACTTTTAACTTTTCATTTTTAACTGAAAATTGGGAGTGAATTTCTCCACTTCTGGGAGTAAAAAGAAGGCATTTACGCCGAGGTATTTGCATCGTTTTGTACAGAGCGTCACTGTGGCCCGGAACAAAGTGCACACGCCTAAGGTCGGAATGTCTGGGAACTAGGGATACACAGCCTACAGCACAGAACAAGAAAGCCTCAACGGATGTCGTAAACAGGTATCAGAAACATTCACTTACTGTTCTCAAAACCTCACATGTGTGCATTTCTTCCCATTACTCTAGTCATCTGGCAAGGGGGTGGAGGGACAGCGGTGAGCAAGACAGACACAGTGCCAGCCTCTTACAATCCAAAATCCTTCAGTTCTGAACTGCTTCCACAGGAGCTGTGGCAAAATACCTTCCCAACGGTGGAGAATCTTTGATCCAGACATTTCACTCAGTCAAATAACTACCATGGAAACATTAATATATGCCTTGAAAGAAAGCCAACCTTTATCTTCAATATGCATGCAAAAAGTTAGAAAACCCTCTTCCATGGTGCCTGATCAGAGCTGGCATCATATTACATGTTTGAGAAATGAATGCCAAGTTTGGTCCTACATAGTTCTAAATGGCGACAGTGTTATTTATCAGGGCACCACAGATGACTGTCGTCAACCAGAAAGTAATACTGGATTGCTAAAAGCAATTTGTGGGAGCACGTTGGTTCTCCACAAAAGCACACAGATGCTTTTGGTAACGGAACCAAATGAATACTCCTACCAGCAGTAGGGTTTGCTTTAAGATAGTTTTCCCCTTGCCTCTTTAAAGTGACTTTAACTGCCCCCGACCATAAGAAGAACAAGATGGGCCACCGCTACCTCCCTATTACTGGGAGGTTATCAAATGAGGTATCAGGTGTCAAATGAAATGAATGAAAGAGTATTCTGGCTACTTTGTAATGATTGCTGTAGGCTCTGGAACATCTGCTTGTCAAACAATCAGCATCTGAGCTCACTAAAGACGCTTCACCCATTACCCCGACATGGAAAACAGCTCAGAACCAGGACATTTAAAGGACCACTGACCAGGCCTAATGATGTCACCATGTCTATGAACTGGTGACACTTCATGCACACAGGACCCCCTCAAGACCTCACTTACACCTAGTAACTGTTAGTTTTGGAATATTTTTAAACAAGGCTTGATATCTGATTTCTAAAATCATAAAAAAAAAAGAAAGAAAGGCTGGCACAACGACAAAACCAAGGTTTGGCAGCTGAGAGAAAGAAAGAAGAAAAATTATCTTAAAAAACTAAACAGCTCCACTAGCACAGCAGTTGGAAGGGGTTTAATGTAGACTCCAAGAAAATTATTATGCCTCATTAATAGGTCCTTGGAGGTTCATAATTAGGGTTCAGCCTTTAAGACACAATATAATTACCTTCAGTTTTCAAATAAAGATTGAACAAGTAAAAAAAAAAAAAAGGCGAAACACTGCTATAATTAATGCCAAGCTAAAAAATACCACAGAAATTATGCTTTGTGAACCAGCTTTATGCCTCCTTGGTTTCCTCATTAATGAATTCAGTAAATCTTCGGCATCCCCTCATTCTGTATTTGTGTAAGAGTTGTGTTTATTTTTTGAAAATCAGGCTTTGACAACTTGGAGGTCCCAGGGAAACGTCCGAGGGGACTGCATGCAGCATGAAGAGTGCATCTCGCGGGCGGGAAGCCCAGGCAGAGCTTTTCTTGGCTCCTGGAGCCAATCCCAAATGGCAGTAGAACTTCACCTTCACTGACGCGGTGTTCTCTGAAGGTTTTGTTTTCCTGCCCTATGCTTTTGTTTTTGTTTCTGATTCTCGGCCAAGTTTGATCCGGGTTTTGGTCTGCACACAGCCAACTGTTATTATCCCTCTTGGTGGCTGCAGTGACCGGGAAGTGGGTGTTAGGGTCTGACCACTTGGTGATCTGTCTGGTCGAACTAGAACCTACTGCTGCTCAGGTGAAAGTTGACCGGACATTTGTTAGCTGTTGGTTTTAATTTGTTTGTTGTTTTTCCTACTTGTGAGTTCAAATCAGGACAATATTTTGTGCCCAGCGGATAAACCACTGGTCTGTTGAGATCTGGAAGAGTGAGATTTTGTGATCCAGAGCTTACCCTTCACCTGCAGCTGAAGAAGCAGAACTTACATTGTAAGTTCTGTATCCGCCTGTGTCTCTGTACCTGAGTTGGGAAATCACTGCATGTGGGGGAAATATTTCCCTATATCCTAAGGACAATAATAAATTAAAATAAAGGACCTCTGTTCTGATTAATTTATAGAGACTAATAGCATGGAAATAAATCTAATGTTTCCCAAAGTTCTAGAAAATAAAATGATTCTAATAATTTTAATGTGTTCCTCTTTCAGAAAAAGACCTTTCTCATCATAACTGCTGACTTTATAAGCATTTCCCCTTAGAAAATAAGTTTACATGATTAAAGTGGATGCTTATATAAGTAGATTGACTTGATAAATCTTATTTTTAAAACAGCTCCATATCTTTGCCTTATTTTATTCGTGTGTATAGTATAATACAAGTGTAATTTCATTTTTAAATAGGTTGGGTTTGGTTTATCATAAAGAGATTAGTTTATCGGAGTGTTTTATACGTCATGTATTGGTTTACTGAAGAGACAAGCTAAGATTACTTTTATATGATGCTTACGATTCTGAAACTTTTACTCAACCAAATAAAATTATAATGGT
>VMDR010003608.1:0-70112 GCA_007922815.1 Macrotus californicus
ATCACATGAGGGACAAACAGGGCTGTATAAATCAGGTTGGTCAGTTTATGGCTCACCAGGCGTTTTCTTAAAAGTCCTGGCAGTCTGTCTTTCCAAGTTCTCAAAAATCCTTTCCAGTATTTCCTCCTTTCTTAGTTGTCTCAAGCAAATATACTATGAATACAATAAGCCCCACAATTGATATTGCTGCCCCCCCCCCCCGGGTTATGCCGCATCCTCCTCCCAGAAGTTGTCTTCCTTGAAGCTCCTTCCCTAGCACCTGTGCCTTGCCAGGGGCTAGTTGGGACAAAGGATGTGGCAAACAGGCTCAGAGCCAAGGCACAATTCTTGAGAAACTGATTCCTTTGAAAACAGACTAAAAAGGAGAGTTGCATGCAAGTTTTTTTTTGGGGGGGGGTGTTCTTGGGAAATACACCAGTAAGGAAGTGAGGAGGTAGAAGTGGGCTGAGGAAGAAGCTGAGTCACAATATGGTTGTAACTGAAACCTCAGCTGATTCTATGGGGAGTTCTGGAGCTGAGATGGCCCCTCAGAGTTGTCCCAAATTGAGGCCGTGGAACCAGGCCTTTGTATCCCCGCATTAGTCTGTCATTGTGAGCAGTCTTCTGGAGGGGATGTAACCTTGGGCGAAATAGTTCCCTGTGGCCTAGAGCGATGCGCAACAAGGGACGCAGCTGGGAGCTGTTGGCCGCTCAGGTTCCCAGCAGCTGGGTAATGCACGCAATGGCCCCAGGCCTCTGTGCAGACCGCTACTATATCCACTCCTGGGAGTCTGTAACCACTTCATGGGCTTGTAGAATGCTTTGTTATATCTCTGTTTTGTTAGTTTCCCCTTGATGCAAGGAGGAAAGGTCCAGAAATGGATGTCAGGAGACATAGATTCTAGCAGACTCCTGTTGCATGACCTTAAGCATACATCACCTAAACTATATTGGCTTCAGGTTTAAGAGAGTTCAATCACAATCCTTCACCATTTATATTTTACAAAATACTCTCCCATCCACTTTTAACTGGACCAAACTCTCTAAGTCCAATGAGATAATGAAGATGGAAATACTTTGAAGGGTTGAAGACACAATACACATATGAGAAATTATGTTGCACAATACTTATGATAATGTGGATTCATTCCACTGATATTAATTAAACATCCACTTTGAAAGTTTGTGGATTTGATTCCTGGTCTGGTTGTGGGTACAGTAAGGCAACCAACTGATGTTTCTCTCTCACATTGATGTTTCTCTCCCCCTCTCTTTCCCTCGCTCTAAGATCAATAAGCATGTCTGCACATGAAGACAAAAAAAGAAAAAGCTCTAGTGGGGAGAACATGGGCTTTGAATTCAGGCAAGTTGGTGTTAAAATGTAGATAGCTCCGCATATTAAGTAAATGTTAAACAAACTGTTTTACTTCTGAGCTTCTGTTTCTTCATCTATAAAACAAGGATCAAAAAAATTACCTCAAGAGTTTTTAAAAGGGTGAAATAAGGTAACATGCAAATTCTCAGCACAGTGCCTGGCAGAGATTGATTGCTCATCAAATATTAGTTTTTCCTTTTTCCTTTCCTGTTTGTTAATTTCTGATCTCCTGCTCCCAGGAGCTCATTCTCTGTCATAGCTTAACCACTGCCACAGGTGGGTCCTCTGATTTCAGGCAGGCAGATCGTGTTCTTGGTTTCTCAGCAGCACCTGCAAGAGGATTCTTTTTCCCACACAAGGTTGGCTGAAAACCTGGCTTGGTCTATTTCCCCTATGCCTAGACCAAAGTCTTAAATATTGTCATTCCAATGAGAGGAGAGACCAGTGCCAGAAAAAAACTGAGCAAAAGTCACACTCCCAGGACAGGTTTAGTTATACCCACAGGCTCCCACCCTAACCCCAGAAAACATCATCAAATGCCAGTAGCACTGCTTCTTCCTTCTTGGCACAGCTGTGCATTTTTTGATCATGACCAGTCTTGGGGGAAGGGTGAGAAGGGTGGGGTAGGACTGCTTGCTGTCCACCAAAATCCATGTGTTTCTTCCATAGTAATAGAGCCTTAGCTGGAACACGACTGCCCAGAAGGGACCTCACTTGCCAGCGCCCTGCCCAGTCAGTTGTGGCCATGCTACTCTCATCCATGGACGAGAGCGGCAGGCTTGTATGCAGCTTTTGCCTTGCTTAAGAGTAAATCTCTGGCTCTGGATTCCTGTTCTTTCTCTCTCCTCACTGATTAGAAATGCTTTCGCCATAGTAAACTTGGAAGCTATATGTTGAGGGTGGTAACTATTGTCCTGGGTCCCTGAATGACTGAATAGAGCAGAGCTACACACATTTGTAACTTCACCTCGGACCTTACTACATACATGTTGAGGATGGTAATTACTGTCCTGTCTGGTGTGGCTCACTTGGTTGGGAGTCATCCTGTAGGGCAAAGAGTTGTGGGTTTGATTCCTAGTCAAGGCATGTACGAGAGGCAACCAATCAATGTTTCTCTTCCCCTCCTCCCTCCCTGCCCCTCTCTCTAAAAATAAATAAATAAAATCTTTTTAAAAAAGTGAGTTAATGTAAAATGCTTACACAACTTCCTGATATGTAGAAAATGCTCTTAACTATTAAGACAGAGGTTTCTTTGATCTTTTTTCTTTCCTTACGTATTGTGTGCCTAAATGAGTGCTTGGCGCACAGTGGGCATTCAATAAATATCTGGAATGAGTGATTATTTAAGTTTGGCTTTCAGGGCTCAAGGCAATTCGCTGTATCCAGCCAGCAGAGGGCAGACCCAGTGCAGGCAAAAGAACCTGTGGCTGACGGGGGTAGGCAGATAGTACTTCCAGACAGTGGGGGTGAGGTGGGAGGGGAGGGCTGAGGGGAGTACCTGCATCGTACAATATTAGAGTTTAAATTATACCACCTTAAAAGCCTAGAATTTCATTTAATACAACTGTAGGTGTGTGAGATATACTGAGCCCCTCCCTACTCTGAATTCAGACAGGTAAGTAGTTCCAGGCCCGGAGATCCCTGGAGTTGTCCTGCTGTCTGCAACTCCTCTGGAGCTTGTGACTACCCCCTACTCCTCTCAACAAATCTTCTTTCCTGCTTATGCTAATATATATATATATTGGGTGTCTGTAATTTGTAAGCAAAACAACTTGTATTATTATTAAGCCCTGTGAGAATGAGGGCTGTGTGAAGGGGCACCTCCTCCCTGGATGGGGACATTGAAATCCAGAGCAGCCATGCTGGGCCTGCTTTCTCTCTTCAGGATGGTCTCGCCTCATTTCTATCTCCAAGCTTCCTGTGTCTTGTTCCCGTCACTCACTCTGCCCATTCTCTCAAAGAATGGTAGATAGGTCAGAAAGATCTGTCCTATCTTTCAAAGCCCAGCTCAAATTCTACCTCTCTCTCACTCCTAGATCTACTCAATTTCATTTCTCAAAACTCTTTAAGCATCCATCACCTGCCCACTCATTCCTACACTTGACTGCATTCCATATTTTTTAGGGATTTGGGCTCGGTGGCCTCTGAAGTCCCATCCAGCTGCAGATGTCTGAGTCTGTTGTCTTCCCATATTGCACATCTTCTTAAGCAGGTCTCCACCTTCTCCCTCAAGGAGAGGCAAGGAAAGTCTTAAGCACACACGGGCTTTGCACAGATTTGCAGGGAGTAGATGTAACTGCTCATGGGAGCACACATGTTCTGAGAACCTCCGTTCAAGAAATACACAGACATTTAGTTTTTCAAAGTGGAAGTAGCTCTCTGCCCTTCCCTCTCATACCTTATTATACAGGTAACATACTTATGGTCAAATAAACCAAAAAGTACATACAATTTTAAAGTAGAAAGGGAACATCACCCACAATACTTCTCCTCAAAGATAACTGATATCAAAATATTTTTTCAGAGTTTTGCTATACATAAAAATATGTTTCAATAGGGCCTTGTGGAGAGCCCCCAGAGCTTTCTTAAATAGAAATCAATGCAAACAGTGGGAGGCTCCAGCCTGGGATTTGAGCTAGTGAAGTATTCACCTGCCATGTTGCACATATCAACATTGACCCATATCAAATATCGATATCCAGCTGTTTTTGACCCACAAGCAGTAATTTTATATGGTCCAACCTACCGTACATGGAGCCTAGAATGTCAGAACTGGTTGGACTCTCAGAGACTTTAAGTCTGACTGTTTCCCTGGGCTGAAGGGGCAGAAGATCAGAGAGAGGAGCGTTCAGCCAGTGTCACAGCTTGCATTCGTGGCAGATCAGGACTGGCTCCCTTTCCATGGAGCCGGGTACCTGCCTTGCACACCTGGCTTCTTTTAATATGGTAACCTTCCAGGGGTGATGGTAATCTCGTTGAAGCAGATTTCAACTTGGTATCTGAAAATTTCTCACAGAACTCAATCAAAACGGAAGAGGCTGCCTTTGAGGTAGTGAAGACCTCATGGCTGGAGTTGTGGCTGGGAAGGGCACTGTGACAACTGTGACCTGGCTGGGGAGGCACAGGAACTTTGGAGCTAATGAGGCTTAGCATTCAGAGCCCTGCACAGGCATGGCTCCTTTTTAAGGTCTTAGGAGGGGTCCTGGGAAAGTATCCAACGGTAATATATGTTTGTGATAGGTGCCCAAGTAGTTTTTTTCATTCTTTTTGTGAAGGAGGGCTCCCGGAGTTGTCTGACTTTTAGGCCCAGATCCACCCTGTGTGGCACAGAGTCTTGCAAGGCACTGAGCACGGAGACCAGAGTTCAAGTTCTGGTCACGGCACAGCTCTGGCCCAAGCGGGCAGAATGGCACTAGCCCTGCTTCCCTCCCAGGGGGGACATCATGCAAAACATCAAATGTGAACAAATATAGACAAGTAACATTATACCTGTCTGTCACATGGGATGATCATTGCTGCTTCTCATGGTCATTGAAGATAACACACACACAAAAGTGTTTTCCGTACATCTTCTTGTTTAGTTTCCCTCTGCCACACCTTCCTTTACTCCTTCCTCAAGTCCCTAGCCCCTAATACTCCAGCCACTAGACCAGCCATTAGTTACCATCTTTTGCTACTTGCATATATTTCTTCATGGTTCCTACTGTCTATCAAGTCTATCTTTGCTGGAACAAAGTTCTTTTTTCCCTAGAAGGCCTAGGTCTGCCCAGGTCTGCCCTTCTCTTCCCAGCCCCATAAGGACATCCCTTAGCATTGTATCTTGTTGACCTTACAGATAGGAACGCTGAGGCTGATGGGATCCATGGCTGAATTCTGGAGGCCCCAGAAGACAATCAATCCTCAGGAGTCTTGATCTTCAGCATCCTGGGCTTCTAGCATCAGATCACAGAGACCCGGTTCTTGATGTACACATGGTAGGGGTCACTGCGCTTGTCCACTTTGCGGGAGCGGGTGTATCCCAGGATGAGGCTGCCCACAGTGGCAGCAAATAGGAACATGACAAAGAGAATGTACATGTAGGAGTTGTCATCACGGCCGGGTAGGCTGGCCTGCCGCTCCTGAGTCAGGTTGTCTAGTCCTGGCCGACAAAGGAAGTTGCTGTGAAGAGTGGCATTTAGAGCCTTCAGAACAGCATGCAGACTCTCATACCAGGCCTCAGTCCCATTGGTGGTCTCCATAGCAACAGGGATTCAGGTGGGGAAGAATCAGAGGACACTCTGGTGGCAACAGAAAAGAGAAAGGATGGCTTTCATTACCTGCAGCTTGAATGACCTCCTCACTCCTTCAGACCCCAGCTAAAACCCCAACATCATAGTTCGTTCTGCTTGTTTCCTTGTCTGTCCTCTTCATAAGACTGCAGGCTCAATGAAGGCAGGGACTATGTCTGTTTTACTCACTGCTATACACAACCACTCAAGACAGCACTCAATAGATGCTCAATAAGTATCTGTGGAAGAAAGCCTTCCTTGACCATTGTAAGCCATGTTGATCTGTCCTTTCTTTGGATTCTGTAAGTCACTGAGCTTTAGGCTACAAGCAACTCAGTGATTATTTAATCTAACTCCTTCTGTTTTATATACAGGTAAACAGAGGCCCAGAGAGAACAAGTGGTTTGGCCATGATCCCAGAGAACATTTAGAGGTAGTGTTGAGATAGAGTTCAGCCTTTTGATGGCCAGCTCAGAGTCCCTCGACTTTCATGTCAGCTCTTGGTAGGACTGTGTTGCATTACTGGAAGATACTCCTCAGAACTCTCCTTTAGCACAATTCCTTCTTATATTCCATGTATACCATTTAGATGTTTGGGGATGGCTTAGATTTCACCCTGCCTGGGACCAGAGGGTGGGTCACTTGACCGCTCAAGCATCCTATGTCCCAAGCACTCAGTAGTCCTAATTATTTAGGATTCTTTTGGAAAGGATTCTGTTGGAAATTCTTTTGGAAAGGAGGTGGCTGGGGAGGTATGGAGAAGCTGATAACCACTTCAGGCACTGGAGAAGAGAACAGTGTTGGGCCTGAGGGTGAGGAGTGATGGGGTACTCAGTCTGGTTTGGGGTTTTACCTTCCACAGAGAGACAAGACTCAGCACCTCAACTATCCTGCCTTCTGACACAGTCACTGTGTTACCTGGCACATAATAGATGATAATAAATATTCCTTTTCCTTCTCAGAGATTCTTAGTCTATAATATAGAAAAACATCCAAAGATAGCCTCGTATCCTAGTCTCTAAAAAAACACATGTCATTCCCTTTTAACAAGGCTCCACATCCTCTTCCTTTTGGAAACCTTCAATGAGTGCTCCCCACCCCTTAACCACACTCCACAAGCTTTATCATCTCAGCCTTCCCTTTGGCCCAGCACTTACATATAAGGCAATGTGTGGCTGTTCTCTTGTTATTGATAAGGGTATCAGCAGACCACATACTCTTGAGCAATAGGGCTGTGTCTCTCCCCCAAGGCTAGGGGGCTATTCTGAGATTGACTGGGGCTTCTCTTTCCCTGGAGGTCTACCGTGTCTCTGGCTGGGCACTCTCCTTTCCTCAATGGTCTCCAGTAAAAGTGGCCACTGTAGGGACTTCTCCATGGTCCAAGTGCCCAGAGCTCACCGACTGGTTCCAAACCCTCCTTTATGTAGGCAGGGCTATCAGCCAACCAAAGTTAACAAATCTGATTATTAACAATAAGGTCTGCGTCCCAGAAAAGATGGCAGTTAGTTATGACCATGATAAATATTTATGAACAACTCTAAGAATGCAGAAGTTGGAGGAAGAATCTAAATGGTACAGCAATCACCTAGGACTGGCCCCCATTTCCTGCAAGGTCTTTGGGGCCCCATGCTGTAGAGCACTTGGGCTACCTTATCTGGATGGAGGAGGGAAAGAGAATGAGGGCTCACTGAGTTAAGATCCAGAAGGCATAAGTTCTCATCTACTGCCCCACTTGTCAGGCAAGAAATGTGTGCCTTCTTTTTTCCTCACGTGGGCCAATGGAGAGCAGGAGCAGCCCAATGAAATGAATGGTTCAACTAATCATTCAGCCAGTCATCATTTTTGGAGGCCCACTCTTGGGCAGACTCAGATCCAGTCCCTGCACTTGAGGGCACACTGCCAGCTCTTCCATAATGCAGGGGACACACCAGAGTCTACTGGGGCTTAAAGGAAGGAGGGATGAATTTTGATCAGGGTTCAGAGAGTGTTCACAGTGATGGAGGCATTTCAGTGGGCCTTGAAGGGTTTTTAGGAAGTAGAAAAGGCAAGAAAAGGAAACAGATGAACAAAGGCAAGACAACCAGAAAGTGCGCAAAATGTTCTAAAGAATGGAAAGTAGCATAAAGAGATTAGCACGTAGGATGCATGGCAGGAAGCCATAAGATGTGGGATGGAGATGCTGGCCTGAACCAGATCATGGAGGGCTTTGAGTTCCAGAGTGCAGAGCTGGAACTTTACCCTGTAGTTGGGGAAGTGCCATGAGACAGTATTTGAAAAGGGGATAGAAAGATCAGAAACGGCACTGGCTGCTATGTGGACTCAATTGCTGGCAAGATTTGAGGCAGAAAGCCCAGTTACAAGGGTCTTGAAATAGTTCACCTGGAAGACACTGAGTCCTGAGCCGGGGTCCAGGGAATGACAAGGTCGGGGCAGGGATAGATGTGAGAGGCAGTTGTGGGAGAGAATGGCTAATGCAAGGGTTTAGGGAGGAAGGGGTCTCGGCCAGTTTTACAGGTAGACAGCAGACAGACGGTGTAAGCAGCTGGAGGAGCCCACTTTGAGAGAAATAAGTTTCTTACCCTGTTTGGGCTTCAGTTTCCTTATTTATCAAAAAAAAATTAACATAAGATGTTATTCAGTGGATAGAAAGTGTCAGTTTTGCAAGATGAAAAAGTTCTAGAAAACTATTGCACAACAATGTGAATGTAGTTAACACTACTAAGCTGTACACTTAAAATAGCTAACATGGTCAATTCTATGCTATGTCTTATTTTTTACCACAATTGAAAAAAAAAAAAAGATGATTATCCCTGCCTTGTGTCCCTCCGGGCTTTCCTGAGCATATATTTTTATTGTGGTGAAGGAGATTTTAAAAATATATATTTTAATGTAAACATGATTTCCCATTAAAGTGAAAATCTATATTTTATTTTTTAGAAATAAATACATATACACAGGACATACAATGCAGGTGAAGTCTCCCTGTTCCTAGCAGCCCAGGGCTCTTCCCCAGGGCAGGCACCAGTTTTTTTTTTATCTCTCTTTACAAGGGGGTTTCACTCACAGGGTAGAGGGAGGGCCACCCCAGTCTGGAAGACTCACCAAGTAGCAGGCAAATTCTCTGGCTCTGAGTTGGCTTCAGGAATCTCCTTTTGGGTGCCCCAGGGCTCCTTAGCCCCTCAACCTCTTCAGAATGTCTCTGGACACATCTGGGGTCTTAGTATGCACTTCAGCAGTGGGGAAGACCCAGAACTGGGAAGCAGAAGGGGGAGCAGAAAAGGGAAGAACCAGACACAGAACAAACTTCAGAACCAGGGCAGATCACCCAAGGCTGGGCTCCAGAGATTGTGCGATAGATCTGCTATGGGCTTTGCCACCCTCCTACTTCCCTTCCCCTTCCTGCAGCAGCTGGGCCAGGTCAGTCTAGGGTTACAGTTACAGGAACTGTACAGTGGCCAAGGGACATCTGATTGTTGTCCCCTAACTCCAGGCCTACAGTGCCTCAATTAAGGAAGCTTCATGGAGGAAGCTCAGTTTAATATGTGGGCTCCTGATCAGGGACCAGCTAATAGTGTAGCCTAAAACATTCCCTTTCCCAATGGTACTGATGTCTTAGCAGGAAGGAGCCTCTGAAAGGCTGAAAGGGCCTGAGAGCTGAGTGAATGATGTAAGTAAGTGGCAGAATGGCAGCTGGCAGTTGGGTCGATGTTTTACATAGGAACAAGTGATGTTCCCAATCACCCATCTGGATAGACTAGGTACGACCATGGTCACAGCATCAACACTGCCTGTAGCATAGCTTACTGTGAAAATTAAAGAAGGAAAATAGGTAGTGCTGGCACTAGACACCCCACAGACACAATGGCAGTTTTATTTTTGTAGAGCAGAGGCTGGCGGGGCCTTCAGAGCCCATCCAGTCTAACCGCCCTCATTTCACAGTGAAGGAAATGAAACCCAAGGAGTTAGTTGTCTTGGTTCAGCTGTTAGGTGTGTGACTTTGGGCATGTGACTTCCCTTTGCTGGGCCCCAGCTTCTGCCTGCATCTATGAACTGAATGGGTTTGCTGTGTGGTTTTAGTCAGCTCTAATGTCCCATGTTTCAGCTCTAATGTCGAATGAGGACATGAGTCACAAAACCACACTGTGAGATTACAACAGACTGGGTAGCTGTTGGGACAGGCATTTGGGGGCCTTCTAGAGCCTCTCAAATCACAAGAGAGAGAAGACTACAGATCTTTTCCTCACAAGTTAGGATTCTGAGCCCTGGGATGGAGCTACACTTAATATTCCAGCCTAGATAAACTGAAAATCGAATTGCTTGACTTGTTCATTTTTCCTCTTAACAGCTCACCTGCCACGGTGATCTAGCCTGGGGAGGAGACAGAATCTGTGCAGAAAGTGGGGGTATGGGGACAGTGTGGGGGGATCATTTACCCCTCAGACCCTCCTTCCAGGACCTCTCTGAGTAGACCTGGATGCTTGTGGTCTGATGAGAGAAGAGAAGAAGCCATAGTTACTTATCTTTAGGGGCTGGATTGGGGTGGGAGAGAGGCCAGAGGGCAAGGGCATGCTGTCCTGTTGGGTCAGGAGAGGCAGAGAGGTGATAAAGGGACAGGTTGGTTCTCTACAACCTGCCTCTGGGTCTCAAGTTGGGGATCTGGCAGTTGGAACACTGGAATTTTGTTCCTCTTTCTGTGGTCCTTGGCTTCCCCCTTCAGGATAGTCACTGATTATAAAGTTCACGATGACAAGGGAGACAGAGCTCTTGCCCTATGAGCCCTTGACTTGAAACAGGGGAGAGACCAGTTAGGAAGGAACTGGCCAAGCTGAAAGAGATTTTAAAGATCATTTAGCATCTAGATTCTAGGCCAATCCCTCCAGATGGGAAAACTGAAGCTCAGGAAGCGAAAGTGACCCATTCAAAAGGCGATAAACAGCTGAGCTCGGATTATAACCCAGGTCTTCGGGAATGCTGTTTGGGTGCTCATTTCACTACTAATGGCAACATTCACTTCAAATGACATTTGAGCAGCACACCACACCAAACACAGCCTCCTTGTGTCCTGGGCATCATCTCTTCTAACTCCATGGTGACGGCTTTTCCTGCACTGCAGATTCTCACCAATCTTAATCAAGAATCTAGTAAGGGGGCAAGGAGGCAAGTTTTGGAGAAGGAATTAATCTTCCTGTACAGTCTCCTCTCCCACGCTCTTTCTGCTCCAGACCTACTCCTGGTGTCCTGAACAAGCCAGGCACACTCTTTTCCTCCAAATTCTGTCGCTACTATTTCCTGCACATGAACAGATTCCTCCTAAACATTCTTGACTTGAACTCACCTGACCTCTGACCTGAGGATAGAGGCGTACAACTGTGATCTGAAGGATGAACTGTGTATCTTGGTGAGGTTTTCTTTTAGGTTTCTCTGGGGAAAAGTGAAACACCGCCATTGGGTTTCTGGTTCACCCATTGCTCTGTTGCAGCCACTCTTACAAAATGAGTGTCTTAGGTGCCCAGAAATGTGGTAGAGAGAGGCAGGGTGGGCGGGGAGTCACAAAAAGCATGTAGGGAATATAAAGATAACTCCTAGGATGCACAATTTTGCCACTGGTCCCTCTGGAGGTCTTGTCACCACCATGGACTGGGAGGTCAACAGATGGGAGAAGAGTTGCAGGAATGGACCTTAACATATAGTTGGAAAGAGACACAGAAATAGAATCTGAGCTGATTATCCCTTAAATGATCATGTCATTGGTACGACCCCCTCATTCAACCAGTGGGAAAATAGAGGGTCTGCCAGTGAGGAAATCACTTGCTTAAGGTCTCATAGTGAGGAGGGGTAGAGCTGGGACCATAGGTATCCAGTCCACAGATCTTTCCACTACAAGTTCTCTGTTGCCTGTAGGACAGTCCAACCTTCTCTAATTATCATTCAAAGTCCTTCAGATGTGACTCTGCCTCTAGTCTCATCTCACCACAGCTTTCCCCAGTGTCCCATACCCCATGACACTGAGCTACAGGCCATCCTCAAAACATTCCTTGCACTTGCACACCTCTTGCCTTTACTCATGCTGTTTCCTTACGCAGGAACGCCCTTCTTCCTTTCATCTGCCCAGTGAACTCCCACAGCCTTCAGGAGGCAGCTCCAATGTCGCCTCTGTAGACCCTGTCCTGAGATACCGCTTCCCCACTCTCTAGCTAGTTAGTCCCTTCCTCTTGTTTGTTCCTAAAGTGCTGTGCATAAAACCCTGTTAGGGCACCGTGCTGCACTGAAATTATACGTGTGTATTTATATAGAATCTATATATGTACTGTGAGGTGTGAGGGCGGGGACCTGCCATGCATTTCCTTATTCCCTGGGTCTGAGCATGTAGCAGGCACTGAAGAACAAATCAATAAAAAAAAAAAAGAAGAAATCAATCAATTTCTCTTCTTATTAGACCATCCCCCTTCAGCACACACATACACATTCATAAAAACAGCTTACATTACTTAAAAAACCACTTCAAGGACGGGCCAAAACAGATTCCATTTGGTCCGGAAAAGAGGAGGTTCAAAGGAAAGAAACCATCTCAGCCAGGTAGGGAGGTAAGTCAGGGCAGGAAGAATTCTACGCCTCCTTTGGAAACCCAGACATTCCCTGACCTGAACTCCATTCAATCAAAGGGCAAACATTCTTGGCCCCCAAATACTGGCAGTGGCTTTGCAACCTACTTCCCTGTGTACCTACCCAGGGTGTGGCCACACACACCCACCCACTGCACACACACAACTCCCAGTCACCCAGCCTGTGATCTTGCCTTTCAAGTGTTCCTTTCATGGTTCTAATCTTGGCTGTGTGCTTGGCTATGTGACCTTGAGCACTGCACTAATGTTCTCTGCAACTCATCTATGAGATGGGATAATTACCCCTGATTACCTCACATGGGACCTGGGGAAGACATTAGAGGAGAAGGTGTTTTAGAAAGTGCAAAGTATTATATAAACATAAGAGACTGGGCAGCCTGGTCACCTTGTTTCCCTACCCACCCAGCCACCCCAATATTTCCAAGAATAGCCATCCCTATGTCCCCTCTCCCCACCCTTGGTACTCCTACCTTCAGAAGAAACCAGAGTTTCCTATTATCTTTCTCTATTCTTCAGAAGCCTTCTCTGTCTTTCATCCTCTCCGATCAGTCCTGTAGTCTCTTCCCACTTAGGGGGTACCCTTCTATAGTCCTGTCGTCACTGGAGAACACACGAGAGTGGGAATCAAGAGACCTGACCCTATGTTACCAATGTGTCTAGTCATGCATCTTGGTTAGGCCACTTCTCCACTCCAGGCCTCATTCTCCCCATCCATAAGATGGGGTTTCTTGTCTCTTAGCAGGTATTTTTCAGTTTGTGGATAGGAATGTGTTTTGAGATGTGTGGAGGGAGTGAGGATGAAGAAGGTTGTTGATGTCTCAAGGAGTCAAGAAAATGTGAAAGCTCTAGCACTGGGTCCCCTTCATTTGGAAACACAGAGCAGCTGGGCGCTGGGGGAGCTCATACATTTACAAGGCACCTTTGCAGGTGTAGTGGAGAAAGTCCTGGGTTAGGAGTGAGGAGACTTGGGTTCTTTTCTGTTCCCCAGTGTGACCCTGGGCAAGTCATCTCCCCCTGGAGTAGGTTGGGAGGATAGAAGGAGATACTCTCCGCAGGCCTCCACACAAGGGTGAAAACAGATTCCCAGGTCCAGACCCCCTTCCCCTCCTGTCACATGGAGTGCACTAGCAAGGGGACCCAGAGGCCTGTTTTATGCGAGGTGATCCAAGAAAAGCAGCACAAGGCACAGAGCAGATGGGTGACCTGCACAGGGTTACAACTCGTAAACGAACTCATCTCCTGATTCCCAGCCTAGACCTATGTTATTAGCAGCAGGAGATGCTTTTGGGAGTCCCTAGGCTTTCCCAGGACTGGAGTGCATATAGGCAGTAGCCAATGGGCACATCAGTTCTGCAGAGCAAGCGGCTCCCTCCAGGTATGAAGACCGGCTGGATCCCGGAGTGCCATTTCTGAGTGTGCACTCGCTGCTTACCCACAGGTGCTCGCTTGCATATCTGTGGATGTCCAAGAAGCTTTCGTGCCGCCCTACACAACTCCCACGGTTTCCAGGCGGGGCGGGCCTGGAGCCCTGCTCTGCACTCCCGCAAACAGCCCCAGGAACCTCGCTGCTCCGTCCTGGGGAGGATCTGCTACGTATCTGAACGGCCCCCTCCTCGGCTCAACGGTCTCAAGGGAGGCGAGAATATACCTCATTTCTAACTCCCCTCGCCAGCTCAGCCTTCCCAACCCTGTGGGTGCGCTTTACCTGTCTCTCCGCAAGGCTCCGAGGGGCGCGGGTCTGCTGGTGGGACACCGCGCGGTGTGCTGGAGGGTGCACCGCACTGCACCCTTCGATCCGTCAGCTTGGCTGTGTGCAGCCGGTGCCCAGCACCGCCCCGCGCCCCCTCGGTTCTGCGTACAGACCCGTGCTTTGCTCTCTCTTTCTTTCCCTAGGGCGTCCCCTACCGCGGCCCCGCCCGCCCCCCAGCACACCCCCTTCTCCCGCGCTGGCTTCGGACGCCTCCTCCCAGCTGCATGGCCTCACCCCGTTGTGGGGCTCCGACTCTTCCGTCCCCTGCAGCGCCTGCTTCCTGGACCTGAGACGGAAAGCTTTTCGCTTTGCATCAGCTTGTCCAGCCTCCAGAAAGCGCGGCTGAACGTTGGATGCTGGTGGAATCCGGCTTGGCTCCTAGTGGCTTCGTGGTGGTGGGCAAGTCACTGCTCCTCACTGGGTCTTGTCTTCCTTGGGATTAAATAGGTAGAATTCCTGCATACATCCCTCACAGGGTGATGGTTAGGGTCAGATGAGATCTCAGAATCCAACGCAGTAAAGCCAAATGGTTCCTGGAGAAATCTGAATCTAACACAGTGGCCCAGGTTGGGGACAGGAATCGCCCGGGCTCATCAAGGAAGTCAGTTTAGCCTCAGACGTCGCTTCCCTGCAAGTTTCAACATTGATTTTTTAAAAATCCTCACCGAGGACATTTTTTTCAGTGCTTTTAGAGAGAGAAAGGGAGAGAAAGAGAAATACCAATGTGAGAGAGAAACAGTCATTGGTTGCCTCCCATACGCACCCAGACCGGTGATCGAACCTGCAACCCAGGCATGTGCCCTGACCAGGGATGAAACCTGAAACCTTGCAGTTTACAGACGAAGTTCCAACCAACGGAGCCACTTGGGCCAGGGCTCAATAGTTCTTTACATGCCCAAAAACTAGGTGTCCAACCACATACCTCACTGGTCCCTGTCCCAGAACCCCCTTCACTTTCTGGCCACCAGGCTAACTCAAGCTACTGCTCCCTTGCTGCTGACTCTGCAGGCTCCAGATAGGAGAAGCAACTGGGGACAGCTGGGAAGTGGCCAGGAAGCTAAGGGCAGGGGAGGGGACAGTGGCTGGAACAGCCTCTAGGAGACTCTGGGGAGTCCTTCTCAGATCCCTCTTTACCAACCTGTGGCCTTGGACTGACTAATAGCAAGCAGGCCAGCTCTTGCTCCCTTGCGAACAAAGATCTGTTCCAGGATATCTGAGGCGCGTACCTTCAATCACAGAATCTCAGGTTGCATCTAGGCTTCCTTTTGGGCTATCATTTTGAAAAGACCTACCACATGGACAGAATGTTACACAAAATTGTTAACCTTCATCAAAACCTGCTATTTCTGTGGGTGTACATTTTGACCCAGCTACTCCTTTTTCTCAGCCTGGAAATCACCCCTCAAGGGAAGTCATCCCGAGCCTCTGCATGGTCTCAGATTTCATTGTGCCTAAAACTCACCTCGGAGCTCGGGTTAGTAAAGTAGATGTCTGGATTGCACTCTAGAGGTTCTGATTCATGAGATTTGGAAGGGTAGTCCAGAAATCAGCATTAAAAGAAGAAAACCATCCCCAAACTATTCTCATGTAGGTGATTCTTGACATCCTTGAGGAAATAACCCTTGCTCAGTTTGGGTTCCTTCCCACAGTCTGCTCAGGGCCTTGAATTTACTCTAGGACTATTTATTACAGTTATCAAAAGTAACTATTGCCCTGGCCGATGTGGCTTGGTTGGAGCATTCTCTCACAGACCAAAAAGTCACTGGTTCAATTCCCAGTCAGGGCACATACCCAGGTTGCTGGCTCGATCACTGGTTGGGGAGTGTGCGAGACGGTGGCAGATCAATGTTTCTCTCTCACGTTGGTGTTTTTCTTTCTCCTCCTTTCTCTATCTCTAAAGCAGTGAAAAAAATGTCCTCAGGTGAGGATTAAAAAAATTTAAAAAAGAAAAGTAATTATTTGTCCATTTCATCTCCTGGGTTGTGATTTCTTTGACGGTAAGGACTATCTCTCTTGCTCTAATAAAATTTTAGAATCATAGTCTTAGAATCACACATCTTAGAGTTTTAGAATTATTTAGTGGTAGAACCTAAGTTGGAAGGACTCTTAGAGTTAACTAGTTAAATCCTTTCCTTAAGAATCTCCTATGTTTCATTTTGACGTGAAATTGCCCAGTGTCTTCTGCACACCTCTAGTGGCAAGAACTCAGTGCCCCGAGTCAGCCAGGCTCTGATTGTTAGGATGTTCTCACATTTTGACAAAAACTGCTTCCCATTGACTTCTACCTTTTGGTTCTTGTGCCTGTTGGAGACATAAAGTATATGCTGAACCTTTGTTCTCTTTTTCAGTTCTTCAGAAACTTCAGGTTTCCTCCACTTTTCCTTCTCTGGAGTGAGGATGGGGCAGACACCCTGCTACAGAAGGCGGGTGGCCAAGGGGCCATTCGAAAGTGGCAGCTTCTGCTGTTATTCGATGAGAAAAAGAAGGGTGAAACAGAAATCCTGTCCTGGGGACCATAGTCTGGGAAGACCCTTCAGGGACTCTACATTCGGGACAAGGACCTGCTCTTAGGACACGGAGAGTGGGGAAGAGCAGTGGACTAATGGAAGGGGTCAGGGAAAGATTCACCTGGAGATGTAGCTTCTTCTTCAAGTCTTTGCTGTAGCTACACCTTCTTGGTGTGGCCTTCCCTGACCATCCTACTTTATGAACTCTAATCTCTTCCTCTTTCTATCCTCTTACCCCTCTCCTGCCTTGTTATTCAACAACACCCAACATCATTATGTATATGTAACTTATTCTTGAAAAATCTTTTGCTGTTGTTGCTCTTGCCGCATCCTTCAACTGAAGCTTACAGTTCCTATTGGTCCAATCTCAGCTCTCCCCCACTCTGGGTTCCTGCAGTCACTCCCTTTTCTTTCCATTTGAAGCCTAGGGAGGTAATAATGCCCAAATGTCTCAAACCCTAGGGTACTTCACCACCCCTTCTGGTTGCCCTACCCACTGCCCACCCCCTTTAAATAGAGCCTTGTCAAATTACTCACATGAGATGACCCTCTGCTCCCTGCTTGACCCAGCTGGTGCGGAAGCCCATTCTCCTACCGCCCCTTGCTTTTCCCTTGACCACACACTTACTGTTCTGTTACAATTGTCTACTCTATTTGTTGACTCCACACCTACAACATAAGCTCCTTGAGGGCTAACACTAAGCCAACATGGAGTTAAACTTCCTGAGACTTTGTTGAGTGAATGAATGAATGTCACGAAAGGAAAGACCACTAGGAATTGTGTTATCAGAGAAAGCTTCCAAGAAGAGGTAGACCTGAGAAAGCCTGACAGGAGAATAGGGCACTTTTCAGCCTTAAGACCAGACCTCTCCTCTGAGCACTAGACTCCTGCATCTAACTACCTACTTGACATCTCTGTTGGGGTAACACGTGGGGACTGAAACTCCTGACTTCCTTCCCTGGCTTCTAAGAGTGAGAGCACTCTTCCCTCAGTAAATGGAACCATCATCCATCCAATTCTCCATTTTCTTTATAGAACTCCACCCAGTCATCTACTGCTTTAGGGTCTGCCGTTCCCATCAGACCGTAAGCACTATAAGAACACAGACCAGGTGTGTCTTTTCACCATAGAACAGCCAGGATGTAGCCCCGTGCCTGTCTAGTAGGTGGGGGAGAAGGGTCGGGAGGCAGGGTGAGTGTGGATGGTGTCTGTCAGCGGCCTCAGATGCTCGGGTCCCCAGGGAAAATATGGAGCGAATCACAGAGCAAGTTTAATGATCACATCAAGTTATTTTATTCCATTACTTTCAGGAGTCCAAGTCTGTGCTTCTGTGATCTTATCTCCTCTTGGTCTGTCAGCTGTGACCCTCAGGATACTTTGTCTTATTCTGCGCTTCTCCCTCCTCCTGCTCTGTGGGCAGCACAGAACAGTGAAGGGAGCACTGGACGAGGTGGAGCAAGGGCCAGACAGTGTGGTGTCAGGAGACAAGATGTTGGTCTCCTCTTCTTCCCATCTCACCCTCACATATATTGTGTCCCTGGAAGCAAGGTGGCACAGTGGTCCAGAACATGGCCCCCGGGGTCCCACAGAGCTGTATTTGAATCCTAGCCCTGCCACTCACTGTCTGTGAGAGCTTAACTTCTCTGAAACTTAGTTTCTTTATGTGGAGAATGAGAATAAAAATACCTACATTTTATGGTTGTGTGGATTACAGTGGGATATTGTATGTAAGGTGCTTCACCTGGTAACTGGCACATGGCTAGTGCACCATAAAGAATAACTATTAATAAGGGCATGTGTGTTCATGGTTGTGTAAATATAGACTTTTGACTCTTATGGTTTGAACATTAAGGGCTATGGGAATGCAGAAGAAAGTGGGGTAAGCAAGAACTAGGGTTTGCAGAGGAGGTGGATGTTATTGGTCAGGAATCTTAGTTGCAACACAGAGAAAACCCAACTCAAACTGACTTAAGGAGAAAAAAGAATTTACTGGCTCTTGTAATTACAAACTCCAGAGGGGCTCACTTCAGGCATGGCTGGACCCAGGGGCTCAGATGATGTCTTCAGGAGGCTGTTTCTTTGCATCTTTGGGCTTCGCTCTTCAGACTATTGCTCCATTCTCAAGCAGGATTGCACTCTGTGGTAACAGGATGGCTGAGTTCTGTGTATACACTCTATTCGGTCAGTAAAACCAGTGGAGAGAACTTCTTTCTCCCGCAGTCCTGCCAGCAGAATCCTGGTCAGACTGTTCCTGTCCTGAAACAGGCCCAGTGCCTGTCCTTGCACCGGTCACAGAAGTTGGGGGAAAGGGTGGCAGGGGCAACATCTCTATTCAAACCACATAAACTTGGGTCAGAGAAATGGGTCAAGGGGGTCAAATGGTACAAACTTCCAGTTAAAAATAAGTCGTGGGGATATAACGTCCAACATGGTGACTAGATGACTACAATTAATAATACTGTATTGCACAATATATGTGAAAGTTGCTAAGAGAGATCTTAAAAGTTCTCATCACAAGGAAAAAAATTTCTAACTGTGAATGGTGACCGATATTAAGTAGACTTATTGTGGTGATCATTTTGTAATATATACAAACACCGAATCATGAGAGTATACACCTGAATCTAATATAATGTTATATAGCAATTATTCCTCAATTTTTAAAAAAACATACAAACTTGAAAAGTTTCCTTAAGAAAAATTTGGATGTTATTTTCAGAAACAGAGTGAACAGCCACACAGGCTGAAAAAAGTATCCTTTACAGTGGGCCTTGGAAAACATACGATTTGGGCAGACAGAGAGGAGAGAGGAAGACACAGCAGAGATCCACTGCCCAGCAAAAGTGAGAAAGGGGGAACAAGAGTGCTGTGAGCACAGCTCACACGTTTGAGGTAGAGGGAGTGGGCTTGTTCTGTGCAGTCCTGGAGAGCAGACCTGGGACCGGGTGGGTTTGGGATGGGGAAGTCACAAGACCCAGATCTCTGCTCACTAGGAGCATGGAATAGGTTGCCTCTGGCAGAAATAGGCTTCTTTGTCAGAGTGACTATCAGAGAAGCCTTCTTGATGGGCACTGAGATCCCTTGCATTTCCCAAATCTGAAATTCTATAGGTGGGAAATCAGCTCTTGTCCCCCACCCCATCCTGATCCCCACCCCTTCTCTCTCTTCTGAACTCCTTTCTGAGGGGAATGCTACATCCTTCTTACTGATGTGTTTGTGGGTGTCTGAGACATTCTGGTTCCTAGTTCTGTCTCCTATAGCAAATGTGGGACATTGGGGGAACCACTTACCTCTCTGGGGCTGTTTCCCCCTCAGCATAGGAGGGAGTGAGCCTGTCTGACATCTGGGACCCCTGCCAGCTCTGTCAAAGACTTTTGGGGAGGGAGAGGACACACAAGGTTCTCAGGCTGACCAGCTGTGTTGGCTTTTCAGGGTCTCAAAGCACCTTCACACTTGCCGTCTCATTTGAGCCTTTCACTTGATCTATGAGGAAAGCAGAGTGGGAGGCCCTTTAATGCACAGCCTTTGTGGGTGCTGGTTAATGCACAAGCTTTTAGAGTTCAGATTTGAATTCAGAACCATGGACCCACCTCTAAGTGCATGAACTTGGGAAAATCTTCACCTGAGCTGATTTCCTTCTTCTGAAAATATAGTAAGTAATTCAACCTTGTGGGTTTGTTATTTGCTGTGAAGATTCAACGATGTGTGGGAAGTGCTTAGAACAGCCCTGGGTTAGAGAGGGCTGAGTGCGGTGGAGTTGAGTTGACCTGAATAAGAATAGTTCTCAGCAAGCACCGAGCATGTCCCAGGGCACGGCAAACCCCAGGCCAGCCTCTGACTGCAGATAAGGGCCTCCTGTCAGTCAGGGTTCTGACCGGAAGCAGATGGCACCTTGAAACTGGGTAATTTGAAGAAAGTGTGAAAGAGGCTTTAGGGAACCAACCAGGAATAGTGCAGGTATGCCTGGCTAGCATCAGTAGGGAGGGAAACTACTGCTGGGCTGAGAGGGCAATGGGAGGAAGGGGTTATACAAGACCCCAGAGGGGCAAGGACATTAGTAGGGCCAGTTATCATCAGTCAAGGCTGCTCCCAGGGGACATTAATTCCACAGCACAGTCAGCCTGACAAACGAGTGAATGGCCCCCACCCTTTACCCCGATGGAAAGTCCTCAGACAAAAGTGCAGACGTTGGTAGTTGGAAGTAGGTTTATAGCACTGAAATGGTGTGATGTTGTGATTTATAATAAGAAATATATATTTACTCTTGTTCTGTTCCTAGCACAGAGCTCCTAAAAACTTTGGAATGTCCTAAGTGACAAAGGTGTCTTTTATTATCTTAAAGAGGTGGCTTTTGGAAAGCACCTGGGGTTTGGTTGCCAGGAGAGCAAACCATTGTGGTGAGAGGGTTGGAACTCTCAGTCTTCCCCCCGCTCCACCCGACCCTCCGCTTCCAGAAAGTGGAGAGGGGCTGGAGGTTGACTCGGTCGCCATTGGCAAATGATTTAACCACATATTCCTGTGATGAAACCTCCTTACAAACCCAAAAGTACGGGGTTTGGTGAGCTTCTGGGTCAGTGACCATGGAGAGATTAGTGAAGAGTGGTGGGCTCAGAGAGAGCACAGGAGCTCTGTGCCCCTTCCCATCCACCGAGTCCAATGCATCTCTTCCATCTGGCTGTTCCTGAGTTACATCCTTTTGTAGTAGCTGGTAATCTAGTAAGCAAGTTTTTCCTGAGTTCTGTGAGCCATTATAGCAAATTAATTGAACCCAAATAGAGGACCACAGGAACCTCTGATTTATAGCTGATTAGTCAGACACACAAGTGACAAGCTGGACTGGTGATAGGCATCTGAAGTGGGGGCAGTCTTGTAGGACTGAGCCCTTAACTTGGGGGATCTGATGCTATTTCCAGGGAGATAGTGTCAGAATTGAGTTAAATTGTAGGATACCCATTATTGTCCTCAGAGAACTGGAGAATTGCTTGTAATGTAGAAAAAATATACATATTGGAAATACAAAGACCAGGGAAATATTTGAGAGACACCTAAAGCCCCTGCTCTAGTCTGGGACAAGGCAGGCACTTGAGTTCTCTGAACAGCTTCACACTTTGGTGACTAGCATGCTTCTCCCTCTTCCTGGAATATGTCTGTCTACCCCCAGAATTCCTTACTTGTCATTAGAGACTGCAGCATCTGATGCCTTGGCCTGCCCAGAATCCCTTCCTTTGGGAACAGAACCTCTTTCTTCCTTTTGGGGAACCAGCTCTCCCTCCACTGCTGTCAGCCCCTGTAGTGTAGGGACAGCTGAGCCTGTCTGCCGGTCCCAGGAGGGTTCCTGATTGGCTCAGAGGCCTTCCTGGGCCTGAGGCTGAATATGTATGAAAGTAGGGATGCCTAAAGCCATAGAAACTAAGGATGTATTACCAATAGCCATCTTTGGTACCATACAGGAGAGAGTGAAACAAATGTTGAGGTAAGCAGAGTGGAAGGATGGAGAAAGAAAAATCAAGTCTTGATTCCATTGTGTGGAGTCCTGGATCAATCTATGCCTGAAGTCTGTACCCAGACTTTTTAGTTATGGGAGCTATGATATGCTCTTTTCATGTGAGGTAGTTTGAGTTGGGTTCTCTCTTACTTACAACCTAGAATTCTAACTAATTCCATGTCACCTTGAGTCTTTTCTGCCTCTCCTCCCTTTTAAGACTTATTACTTCTTTTACACTCCTGTTGTACCCTGTGCAAACTTCTCTCACGGCACTTGTAACAGTGTTTGCAAATATTGTTCACAGATGTGTCTCCTCCACAAAGCTGTGAGCTCTTTGAAAGGAGGGATCAAGCCTGACCCATCTCTGTGTTCCCAAGGCTGGCATACCTCACACCGGCTGGACCATACCAGACATGTTGTTGTCTTCAATTCTTGGAAAGAGACACTGAGGGCACGTTAGCCACCTGGAGCCTGTTGAGATGAGGGCAGTGCTATGGAGACTGGAAGTCATGTTCTGTGACAAACAGCAGAGGAGTCAGGAAAGTTTAATTTGAAAAAGAGATCACTTCTGGGACAGCATTTATTTGCTGACACAGACTTTCTGGGCACCTCTGCTGTGCCAGGCCAGGGTCTGGTGCTGAGGGGGCCACAGATGATGTGGCTACATCCTCCTGCCTGGAGAGCTCCCAGTCTGGACGAGGTCAGACATGGAAACAAGTAAGTACAATACAGTGTGGCTGGTGCCGCCTGAGGGGGTGTCGGAGTGGCCAGGAAAGACCTCTCAGAGGAGGCCTTGCGGGAGGGCAGACTTATGGCGATGTTGAGGACAGGTGTTAGTTTAGGGTGAGGAATAACTTTCTAACAGTCAGAATTGTGCAAGAACAGAGGGCTACCTGCTCCACATCTGCAGCTGTGTGAGCAGGGCTGGGATGACCACTCACAGACTGGATATTGATATCTGCCAACAGAAGGGCCAATGTAGAGGCTGCAGGGAATTCTTCATAATAACACAGTCATTAAATCACTAATTCCATGTGCTTCCTTTTATGTGCTAGGCACTGGGATACAGAGATGAACAAAATAGTCTCTGGCTTAGAAAAGGTCACAGGTAAATAAAAACAATGTAACACTATGGACCCTTTTTATTTTATTTTTTTAAATCCTCACCTGAGGATACATTTATTGATTTTAGAAAGAAAAGAGAGAGAGAGAGAATGAGAGAGAAACATTGATGTGAGAGAGAAACATTGATCAGTTACCTCCCATGCACACTCCAACCAGGGATCAAACCCACAGTCCAGGAGTGTGCCCCGACCAGGGATTGAACCTGAAACCTCTTGGTGTAGGGGACGATGCCCCAACCAACTGAGCCACCCAGCCAGTGCTATGAACCTGTTTTAAAGGAGAGAAACTATTGAGGTACTCAGTGCTGATGATCTAAAGATGTTCACTCAGTATAAAAAGTGCAACTGTAAAAGCAAATCTTTTCTACAGACAATTTTTAACTAGTACAAACTTGTATTGAATATGAGCAAAAGCAAAAAACTAATAAAATACTAATAGCAACACTAATGTTACAGGTCATGTTGGGTTTTGGTTTTTTTTGCGCTCAGCTTGCCAGATCTGTAGACGTATTCCAGCTGTTCAGTGAAAAAGAAATGATAGGATCAGAGTATCCCAGTTTGTAAACCCTAATAACACAATGGATCAAGGGAATGGTCATCACACACAGAAGAAGAGATAAAACAGATATTACATGTCTCCTGAGGTAAGAACACACCACCACCTACACAGCAGACTTGCCAAAAAAATCATGCCTGTTTCAGACCAGGCATTAGAACGCACCTTTCACTCTACAGAAAATACAGGAGGAAAAGATTTTTAAAGAGCTGGAGAGGGAAGCTGTAGGTGAAAAGAGACTAAGAGACATTTATGAGACGTGAACCAAATGCAGTGTGCAGACCTTGTTTGGATCCTGATTTAAACAACCCAACTGTAAAAAAAAAAAAGAGAAAAAAAAAGAAACAATTGGAGGAAAATGAATTATTAACTGACATTTGTTGATATTGAATTAGTATTTTTTCTGTGGTTATATTTTTTAAGATAGTCCTTGTCTTTTGGGAATACACACTGAGATATTCATGAACGAAATAACACAGTGTCTGAGATTTGCTTCACAATGATCCAGAGAGGAGGCAGGAAACAAGGGCCAGTTTGGATAAACTGAAACTGGTCATGAGCTGACGGTGTTTTAGGTGCCTGATAGGTACACAGGGATTCACCGTTGTATGTTTAGAAAATTTTAGAATAAAAAACTTCAAAAATAAAGAAAAACCAAGATGCTAGGATATTAAAATGTAGGCATCTTCCCAGTAGATTGCTGATGGGAGTATAAATTGGTATAACTTTTATGGAAGACAATATCTATTTGAATAAAAATGTGCATATCCTTTAACTCAGAAAATCACTTCTAGAAACACAACCTCTCTACTCACCATGTGTCATATATACACACACGTTCACACACACCCTACATGTGGATTCTCACGGCAGCCTTGTGTTTAAAAGGAAACAATTAGTAATAACCTAAATGTCCTTGGTAGGGTACTAGCTATAAAAGGCAGGGTCAACCCACTGAATGGAATACTTCAGTCATTTTTTAAAATGAGGATGATCTTTGTGTACTGATCTGAAACAATCTCCAAAGTGCAGTGCTGCATGCACAGTATGCTGCTATCTAAAAAGAATATATATAATCATCTACGCTTATGTATGCATAAAATATCTCTAAAGTGTATTAAAGAGACAGTCACCATCATTTAGGCCTCCAGGAAAGGAAGCTGAGTTTACAGGGGAAAGGGACAGGAGCGAGACTTTTAACATTTCAATGCTACCATTTGGCACCTTCTTAATTGTATTCCATGTACATGCATTACCTATATATTTTTTTAAAATCTAAGTTTAAATAAAATAAAAACAAAATTAAGATATTAAAAAATATAGAGACTATGTAGCAAGGTAGGGAAATACTTGTAATGTTATGTTTGGCTTAAAGAGTATACAAATTTTATCTACATGATCATTGAAAGCACATGAAAAATGGCTGTTCATGGTCAACTACCAGAGATGCACAAATGAAAGGAACGTGTTGTTAGGTGGTGATGCAAGCGCTGATTTTTTAAAGCTTTGTAGGTGTTATAACATGGTATGACAATATGTATGGTAAATTACAATTTGATGAAAAGAAAAGTCAGATTTAGATGGCAAAAAGCTAATTTCCTTAGGGTTTTCAGAGAGAGGCTTCTTCCACAAAGCCAGGTGCACCTGGTCATGCTGCCAGAGCTGGTTCCGTTTGGTTTCCTGCTCGCCTCGCCAGAGGAACAAGATGCAGGACCGGTCACTGCAGTCGGTCACGTCCTCATGCTCAGCACTCACTCACCAGACCCTGGACCATCTGTTTGTTTATGGAGAAAAGGCCCTGCACAAACAAGAAGGGGCTTTCTGGAGGCAGGAGAGCCAGGGTGTTAAATATCCTCCTTCCTATGCTGTGCTTCCTTCCTTGAGTGAGGGCCCCAGTAGGAAACCAGGGGTGGGCTCTGTCCAGGCAGGAAGGAGAGTCAGCCAACCTCTGGCCTTCAGCTCTGCATCCTCCTCAGCTCTGCCAAGCCATGGTCCACCTGTTCTTGGAGGCATGTCCCTTCCAGGATGCCTGCCCCATTCACCCTTCAGAGGCAGCTGTGGAAGAAGGGAGAGACCCAGACTAGGTGTCAGAGACTGACTCTGTCCCTAAGTGCATGACCTTATACAAGTCACTTAGCCTCCTTGAGCCTGTTTTCTCACCCATAAAACAATCCTACCTATTGGATGAGATTGCCATGTCTCATTCTAGGCTCCACACTATTTTTCTGCCTACTGCTTCTCAGTCTCCTCGGCTTGTTCCTCCTCAGCCTATGCCTCACAGTTCTTGGGCCTCTGCCCTTCTCTTCTCCCTCCTTGGCTCCCAGACCTAACCCACCACTCACCACACCTATGCTCCAGACCCACACACCCAGCTAGCCTTCTCCCTTATGCCTCCCACAAGCATCTCAAACTTATCTGAAATTGAACTTGCCTTCCTCTTCAAACTTGGTCCTCATCCAGCATCCTTCGTCTCAGCCGTACTTTTAACATTCACCCAACTGCTCAATCGCTGGGGACATTCCTCGTCTCTGCTCCGATGTTCAGGGCCACATCGGCAGCCATTCTTCACTACATAGCCTAGGAAACAGGAAAAGCTGAGGGGACCAAGAAAAAATGAAGCAAACACACCAAGAAGCCTGGTAGGGAATAGGAGAGAAAAGACTATAGGGTTCGTAAAAGTCTACAGGGCCTGATTCTGTGCTTGAGCCTTTGCTTAAGTTAGTTTGAGCTGGGTTCCTACACTTGCAAAAACAAGAGTCTCTACTAATATAAACACTGTCAGTTAGAATAGGCTAGGTTATGCTGTGGTAATGAACAGCCCGCACACTGTGGTGGCTCCATTCCTCCGCACGTCCATCAGCAGCAGCAGGACCACCTTGCTGCAGAGAGACTGCAGTCTCTCAGAGAGCAGCCAGCATCTTGACTGTTGTTGATCACTGTTTCGCAGGGAAAGAGAAACTTGCAGGGATCTGCTACCAGCAATTCACTGTTCCAGCTAAGAGGTCACATGTCACCTCCATTCATAACTCATTGAACAGAACAAGTTACCTGGCCCCGCCCAACCACAAGGGGGCCACAAAGCGCAATCCTGCCCTGTGCCTGAAATATTTGGTGAATTAACCTTAATAACTACCATCCATTTTCTTGTGCCTATTCTGTGCCAAGCTCTGCGCCTAATGAAACCGAGGCTCAGGAAGGTCACGTAACTCAGCCTCTATATGATGCAGAATGATTCTCAGTGGTCCAGAAGGATGGGGCAGGCTGCTGAATGAGAGAATTATTTAAGAGGGGTAACACATTACCTGGTACCAAAAATAAATGCTGAGTAAATTCCCCCCACCCCCTGCCTCTGAAGGCATTCACAAACAGGCTGTGTGGTCACTTATTAGGGTTGCCGAAGATGGTAGTCAAGTACCAGATGGGTAGCAGCACTGTGCTCAGCCTTCCAACCATGAGAATCTAACTTCACTTTTCCTAGAATAATGGTTTCCCTTCCTGGCAGTAATACCACAAGATAATTGACTACTCCCCACCTCCACACTCCTACAACAGCATGCGGGCTCCAGGGATGGGAAACTAAGACCTAGAAAGGATATGGAGAAATTATGGGTGGGCAAAACACCAATCAGCGAATACTGAGTGTCCATGACATGTAAAGTGTATTGTTCTGAGCCATTAAGACAGTGTTTATTGCAGAAAAGGAGCACGAGAAAGAGGCTTATGAAGTCTGTCTAGAAAAAGTCCAGCCGTGGTTAATATAACAAGAATGGTTTGTGTGACTTTGATGTGACCTGGCAGCCAAGAAGAGGGGACTGGAATGTTCATGTGTCAACAATGACACTTCACTGTACTGGTCAGCGGGGGCGGTGGATGTATTGAGTGAGCATGTGTTCCATGTGGTCCTCACATTCAAAATGACTGAGCGAGTAGAACAATGAATCTGCATCAAATTTTGTGTTAAGCTTGAATATTCTTCCACGGAAACTATTCAGATGATTCAGAAGGCAGCAGCTATGACAACTGGTGATTGGTGACTTCATCACAACACTGTGCCCACTCATGCATCATGTCTAGTACAGAGATTTTTGGTGAAACATCAAATCATCCAGGTGACTCAAACCTGCTACATCCAAGATTTGGTGTCCTGTGACTTCTGGCTTTTCCCAAAACTAAAATTACCTTTGAAAGAGAAGAGATTTCAGACTGTTGATGAGATTAAGGAAAATATGATGGGGCAGCTAATGGTAATTGGGAGAACTGTGAGGTCCCAAAGTGCCTACTTTGAAGAGGACTGAGGCATCACTGTCCTACATACAATGTTTCTTGTATCTTGTATCTTCTTCAATAAATGTCACTAGCCCTGGCTGGTGTAGCTCAATGGAGTGAGTGTGGGCCTGTGACCAAAGGGTTGCTGGTTTGATTCCCAATCAGGGCACATGCCTGGGTTGCAGGCCAGGTCCCCAGTAGGGAACGTATGAGAGGCAACCACACATTGATGTTTCTCTCCCTCTCTTTCTCCTTCCCTTCCCCTCTCTCTAAAAATAAATAAATAAAATCTTTTAAAAAATAAATAAATGTCTCTATTTTTCGTATTACATGGCTGGATATCTTCTGGATAGACCTCATATACCTGGGACCTAGTCCTGGGTTTGTCATTAATTTACTGTGCAAGTTTCTTTCAAAGTCTTAGTTTCATCTTTACACAATGATGAGACAGGAATATACCTCTAAAGTCCCTTTCTTCTTGAATAACCGATATAAATTGTGTGCAGAATCAAAAATCAACCCTTAGATGTGGGAGGACTCACCTTTCTTCTTAGAAGACAGCGAGGCCACAGAACCCTAGGAAATCAAAGACTTTAGATACAACATTGTCTAAAGTTGCAGTTTACAACGTGGTAGTCACTAGCCACATGGGGCTACTGAACATCTGAAGTGCAGCACACACTGAGGTGTGCTACAGTGTAAAAGATACACTGATTATCTGGACTTAGTATACTTTTCATAAAATACTTTTATACTGACAATATTTTGGGTCCACTGGGTTAATTAAAATGTTATTAAAATTAATGTCAACTGTGTTTTACTTTTTTAATGCAGTTACTAGAAAATGTAAAATTATAATGAGGCTCACATTATACTTCCCTTGGACAGTGCTTGTGTCAGAGAAAACTGAAGCCCAGAGTGGGTAAATGACTTGCCCGTAGAACCAGGTCTGGAACTGGGGTTACCTGACTTTTCATTCAAGGCTCTTTCCACCCCTACTGCCTGTGGTAGCCAATCTCCAAGATGGTCCCTAATGACCCTCACATCCCATCATTCTCATGTAGTCCTTTCCACACTGAGTTAGGGCTCACATACTAGAATGAGACCACAGAAATGACAGTGATTTCCAATGCTGGGTCATAAAAGGCATTGTGGCTTCTACCTTGTCTCTCTGGCATTATTTGCTCTGGGAAAGCCAGTTGTTGGGTCATGAAAATATTGAAGTGGTCCTTCAGGAATGGGCCATATAGTAACTGAGGCTTCCTATCAACAACCAGCACCAATCCAGCCTGGGAGCTAACCATCCTGGAAGCTGATCCTTCAGCCCCAGTCAAGCCTTCAGATGACAGCTGTTCCAGCTGACATCTTGACTACAACACCTGAGAGATTTTGACCAAGAACCACCCAGCCAAGTTCTCCCAAATCCCTGACCCACAGACTGTATATGATATAATAAATGTTTACTGTTGTAAGTTTATGTTTTGGGGTGATTTGTTATGCAGCAATAGATAACAAAGCCCAATATACTTAGAGATCTCATATAAGAAAAACTTACTTCCATCTTTGGGAAATTTTCTTATCTTCTCCCAGCCTCTGGCCTGGTTTACATTACCTAATTAAAAGTAGCTATCAGACTTGGGGGATTCAACCCAGAACGACAGGATCCCATTCTATTCTTTAAAGAAGTTTTCCCTTTATTGAGGAATGCAATCACATCACCTTCACCTGGGCCATCCAAAGATATGATTCCTACAAAATCAAAGGAATTCGAACCCCAGAATTGCCCAATTAAATACAGCATTGAGGAAGTAATAAATAACCGAGAAATGACACTCAAAGCTTAGAAAATGGCATCAATAGTGCTACAACATTATATTTAAATGGCATATGTTACTTTTCATGTTATCACTTCTATATGAGGTAGGTGGGGAAAGCATACGTAACCAGGTTACCTATAAAAACAATGGCTAAGAGCTCCTGATTTGCTCATAGTCTCTTGGTGAGTGAATGACAGGGCCGAATCTAGAATCTGGGTTTCAGTGACTCCAAGTCAGGCTTGGTGCTTTCCAAGGCGACACCTTCCGGCTGTGATAACACGAACGTCCTTCAGCTGGAACTGTCCTCCGAGATCAAGGTGCACTTGTAGGTCTCCTTAAATGCCTCAAGGAAAGGTGATATAACTTCATCCACTGTGACGTGTCTCTGGAGCTCCTTACTCAGGGAAGTGACGCCTGTCCCAACCAGCCCACAGGGCACAATGTGCTCAAACCACGTGAGGTCTGTACAACAGTTCAGAGCCTGGCCATGCGACGTGATGTGCCTTCCACAGCGGACTCCTGCAAGACAAGCCAAAGGGTGTTAGAATCAACACCTTCCCTCCCCAGGCTTCAGGATCCCCCTCAGTGTGTTGAGGGAACTGGACCAAGTCACTGATTTTCCAACTTTGTTTCTGGAGCACCCAAGGGGTTATGCACAGATCGGAGGGGGGACAAAGTGAGGGGAGTGGTGTGTGGCTCCACAACTGTGCTTACTATGGTGATTACAGAAAATGCCTTCAACACAGAGATTTTGTTGCTTTAAAAAAGTGTGAAAATTAAGTGCTTTTATTGTTCTAACACTGTGAAGTAACCTGGCAATTCACTTCTCGTGTCTCTCCCTTTGGAAAGTTGTACAAGATGACTTCTGGGGCTCTTCTGGCTCTGAATATAATACATCAGTGAAGAGGCTTAAAAAAGTCTTAAGCGAAGCGGGTAGTTATGACTCAAAGCCCGCGCGAGATACACCTCGACTGGCCCAGCTCCGCCAGGCCCTGCCCAGCGAAGCTCACCGATAGCGCAGATCTTTTGCTCGCCCAGCCAGACACCGGTGTAGGGCGGTGGCCGTGCCCGGGCGCCCTGCAAGCCCTGGAGCTCGCACAGGCGCACGGCGCACGCCTCCAGCGCCGCCACGTGGGTGCGCAGGCGCAGGCCCAGGCGGCGCAGGTCGAGTACTGGATGGCAAAGGAGCTGGCCGGGACCATGGAAGGTGGCCAGACCGCCACGGCCTGTGGCGTGCACCTCGGCGCCCAAGGCCCGCAGCCGCGTCACCTCCTCGGGCGTTAGGCCGCCGCGCAGTCCGGCCGTGTACACAGGCCCTGCGGGCTCGCAGAGCAGGAGCGCACCCGCCTCCGTCCTCGACACGGCTTCGGTGGCCTGCTCCGCCTGCAGCAATCGTAGCCAGCGCTCCTGCAGTGCCAGTAGCTCGGCATACGGAACCCGTCCCAGCCGGACGAGCCGTACCACGGGCTGTTTCATGGTGTCCACCAAGGCGCCCGCGCGGCCCCGCCCCTGGCCGGGAGGGGCGGGGCTTAGGGGGGAAGTCCGGAGCCGCGGCTCCGAAATGTTTGTTACAGGCTCTCGAGAGACGAGATCCCAACAACCAATAGTACAAGGTGTGTCTCTTCCATTCATTCATTTCAGAAACCGGTACTTAGGGCCTGCGTGAGCCTCAGGCGCTTGATACAGTGGTGCACATATACAGGAAGAAAAATAGTCTGTCCTGGGAAGCTTACATTCTTACAGCAAGCAGTAAGCAAACATTAAAGCATGAAATAAATAAGGTTGTTTCACGTACTGATAACCAACCGCTAGGGAAAGAAAATTAAAATAGGGTAACGTGACATTCTTTAGGAAGAGTCTGAAAAGGAGATTAAGGGGCGGGAGGTTTATTAGGGTGGGGGCGAGGGGCGAGGGTGGAGGGTGGGAGGTACTTTCAAGACCACGCCTATTAAGGGAGGGATAGAAACAGGATTAGGCAGAGGGAGAGATGAATCTCAGAACAGGCCTCAGCCAATCTCAAAGAATGCTCTGAGCCTGGGATGGCCTTTCGGAGTTGTTCCAAATTAAAGAAGGGTGGCAGAAGTTTATATTCTCGTATTGACCAATGATAGAGAGAGGCTATATCTGGAGAGGTGCTATAACTTGGCAAGGCTGCTTCCTTTGGTGGAGGACAGTTCCTAGAAAGGAATTATGAGCCATGAGTAACCAATTCCAAGAAACTGGGGGAATGACTGGCTAGGTCCTGAGGGTTGATCTGGATAACAATATTCATTATGTTGTATTGGAATAGTATTAAAAATGACTAATCTGAATTCATTCAATAAACCTACTGAGTACCAACTATGTGTTAGGCCCATTGCTAGGTGAAGAGGGCACACAAGGCCATGCCACCCCTGTGACCCTAATAGCACACAGACTCCAGTTTCTATGTTCTCGATGTATCTTCTGAATCTGTCTTCCAAGCTGCAGCCAAGTATCATTCAATGGGAAGAAAGAAGAATGAAAAGAAGAAAGCAGAAAAGTATAGAGAATAATGTAACAAATTCCCATTTACCCACCATCAAATTGTCAAACTTGCCACCATCAGACTTGTCAAATTGTAACTTTTAAACATTTTGCTCAGGTATTTTTAATTTTAGAAACTAATAACATTGGTCATTCCTGTAGGTATCTAAAAGACATTTGATTAGCATATACATAAAAATCCTAAGCAAATATTAGCAGATTGAATCCAGCAATGTGTAAAAGGATTAATACATCATGATGAAGTAGTCTTTATCCCAGGAATACATTCTAAAATCAAACAATATAATTCATCATGAAGGAAAAAACTATAATTATTTTCCACAGATGCAGAAAAAGCAGTTGCCAAAAACCAACACCTGCTCCGATTGAAACTCTCAGAAAACTAGGAAGAGAAAGTCTCCAATCTGACGGAGGGTGTTGGATTAAATCAGGGTTCAGATGAGAAACTACACAGGTAATACTCTATTTTATTTTTTAAAAATTGTATTTGTTGATTTTAAAGAGAAAAAAGAAGGGAGGTGGGAGACAGACAGACAGACAGACAGACATTGGTTTGCTGTTCCACTCATTTATGCATCACTGGTTGATTCTTGTATGTGCCCTGACTGGGGACTGAACCCACAACCTTGGCGTATTGGGACAAAGCTCCAACCAACTGAGCTACTCAGCCAGGGCACAGACAGGTAGTATTTTAATTAAATTTTTTTTTTATTTTGAGACAGTTGTAGACTTACCTGGCAATTGTAAGGAATAATAGATATCCAGGTTGCCCCAAAGGTAATGTCCTGCCATTGCAAAAGTAGATCTTGATGTGGCTACAGGAAATATACAGAACATTTACACCACCACAAGCATCCCTCATGTTACTCCTTTATATCTACACTACTCCTTGACTCCTGGCAAACACTAATCTGTGTTATAGAAATGGAATGATACAGTGTGTATACTTTTGGAATTGCATTTTTTCCCCGATTTTATTACTTACTTATTTATTTTTAGACAGAGGGGAAGGGAGGAGGAAAGAGAGGGAGAGAAACATCCATGCGTGGTTGCCTCTCATGCGCCCCCCACTGGGGACCTGGCCTGCAACCCAGGCAGGTACCCTGGCTGGGAATTGAACCAGTGACCCTTTGGTTCATAGGCCGGCACTCAATCCACTGAGCCACACCAGCCAGGGTGGAATTGGAATATTTTTACTCAGCATAATTTTCTGGAGACTCGTCCAGGCTGTTGCATGTATCAGTGGCTAATTTCCTTTTATTGATGAGTAGTGTTCTATGGTATGGATATACCACAATTTGTTTAAACATTCACCCATTAAAATAATTAAGTTATTTCCAGTTTTCAAATATTCTGAATAAAACTGCTATGAACATTCATGGACAGGTATTTTGTGTGAATATGTGTTTCATTTTTCTGGAATAAATGCCCAGGAGTACAATTGTGTTCAGAGAGTTTTTCAAGAAAATGCCAAACTGCTCTTCAGTCTAGCCCTACCTTTTTACATTCCCACCAGCAGTATACATATATACATACATATATCATACACACACATATGTATGTGAATATATAGGATCCAGTTTCTCTGCATTCTTGCCAGCATTTGGCATCATTATTTTTTTTATTTTAAACATTCTGATAGGCTTATAGTTGTATTTCATTATGATTTTAATTTGCATTTCCCTAATGGCTAATGATGATGAATATCTTTTCATGTGCTTATTTCCCATCTGCATATATTTGTCAGTGAAATGTCTGTGCCTTTTGCCCATTTTCTAGTTGATTGTGTTTTTTTACTGTTGAGTTTTGAGTTGTTTTCTGAATACTAGTCCTTTGTCAGAGTGCATTGTAAATAGTTTCTCCCGCTCAAGGCTTGTATCTTTATCCTCTTAACATGGTCTTTGGCAGAGCAAAAGTTTGTAATTTTGATCAAGTCCAATTTATCCACTTTCCTTTTTCTGTATCATACTTTCAGTCTAAGAAGTCTTTGCCTAGCCCTGGATCCTAAAGACTTTCTTTTCTTTTTCCCTAAGTTTTGAAACTTTGGTCTTTTTGTTTTTAATCCTCACCCAAGGACATTTTTTTCATTGCTTTTAGAGAGGAAAGAAGGGGGAGAGAGAGATTGAGGTCATAGAGAAACATTGATCAGTAGCCTCCCACACATGCCCCAACCAGGGGTCAAACCTGGGATCGAACCTGCAACCCAGGTATGTGTCCTGACCAGGAATCAAACCTGCAGCATTTTGATGTATGTGATGATGCTCCAATGAACCAAGCCACATTGGTCAGGGCGAGGTCTTTTTTTCCTTGTCTGGATGTCCCTTTGCTCCAGTACCATTTGTTCAAAAGGCCATGTTTCCTCCATTTAATTGCTTTTATAAAAAAAGATTTTATTTATTTATTTTTAGAGGCAAGGGGAGAGAGGGAGAAAGAGAGAGAGAAAAAAAACAGTGATTGGTTGCCTCTTGCACACCTTCAACCAGGGACCTCCCTTGCAACCCAAGCATGTGCCCTGGATGGAAATCGAGCCCTTTGGTTCACAGGCCCAGGGATCAATCCACTGAATCACACCAGCCAGGGCCTTTTCTTTGTTTCTTTTCTTTCTTTTCTTTTCTTTTTTTTTTGTTAAGATTTTATAATTGCTTTTACATCTTTGTCAAAATTCAATTGGACATATTTGTGTGGGCCATTTTCACAGTTCTCTTTCATTGATCTGTGTGTCTTTCCCTCCACCAGTACCACCTATTCTGATTGTCATAACTATAAAATGTCTTAAAATTAGATAGTCTGATTTCTCCCACTTTATTCTTCTCTTTTCCAAAAATGTTTTAGTTCTTCTAAATTGTTTTAGTTATTTGCCTTTCCATAAAATTTTAGATCAAGTCCTACCTATATCTAAAAATCCTGATGGGATTTTGATAGGAATTGCATTAAACTTGTACATCAATTTGTGGGGAATTGACAAATTTGCCACATTGGGTCTTTCAGTCCATGAATATGATATATCTCACCATTTATTTAGATCATCATTGACTTCTTTCATTAATGTCTTGTAGTTTTCAGCATACAAATCTGTACATGCTTTGTTAGATTTTTGAGGTCTATCCAGAAAAAGTCCAGCCATTGTTAATATAATGAGAACAGTTTGCGCGACACTGATGTAACCTGACAACCAAGGAGAGTGGACTGGAATGCACATGGATGAACAATGACGACTTCACTGTAGTAGCCAGTGGGGGCTGTAGGCACTGTTGAGTGAGCATGTGTACTGTGTAGTCATCACATTCAAAATGACTGAGTGAGTAGAGCAACTGAATCTGCATCAAATTTTGTGTTAAGCTTGAACATTCCTCCACAGAAACTATTCAGATGATTCAGAAGGACGCAGCTATGGGCAACTGGTGATTGGTGGCTTCATTACAACACTGTGCCCACTCATGAATCATGGCTGGCGCAGAGTTTTTTGGCAAAACATCAAATCATCCAGGTGACTCAAGCCTGCTACATTCCAGATTTGGTATCCTGTGACTTCTGTCTTTTCCCAAAACTAAAATCACCTTTGAAAGGGAAGAGATTTCAGATTGTCAATAAGATTCAGGAAAATACGATGGGGCCGCTGATGGCAATTAGAACAGTGTGAGATCCCAAGGTGCCTACTTTGAAGGGGACTGAGGTGTCATTGTCCTATGTACCATGTGCCTTGTATCTTGTATCTTCTTCAATAAATGTCTCCATTTTTTATATTATATGGCTGGATACCTTCTGGACATACCTCATATATGTAAGTATTTCTCTTTCGGTGATTGTAAGTGATATTGTGTTTTTAATTTCTGTGTCCTTATGTTCATTGCAAATATATAGAAACACAACTGATATTTGTATGTTCATATTGGATCCTGCAATATATCTTGCTTAACTCACTTATCAGTTCTGCGAGGTTTTTCATAGATTCCTTAGAATTTTCTACACAGGCAACCTTGTCATCTGCAAATACAGTTCTCCTTTCTTTCCAATGGGTATGCGCTTATTTAATTCCCTTGTTTTGACTTATTGCACTGAATAGAACTTCCAGCACTATGTCGGACAAGCGTAGTAAGAGCAGACAGTCTTGCCTTTTTCCAGTCTTAGGAAGAAAGTAGTCTTTTACTGTTAAATGTTCTGTTACTTGTAGGTTTTTCGTAGTTGAGCTTTATCACATTGGGGAAGTTTTCCTCTATTCCTGTTTTCCTGAGAGTTTTTATCATGAAGGGTATTGAATCTTGTCAAAAGTGGTTTGTTTTTTTTTGCAATGATTGATATGATCATGCGATTTTTCTTCTTTAGCCTGTTAATGTGGTAAATCACATTGATTTTTGAATGTTGACTAGCCTGGAGTAGTTGAAATGCATCCGACTTGTTTATGGTGTATAATTCTTTTTATACATTGTTATATTTGGTTTGCTAATATTTTGTTGAGGATATTGCATCTAAGTTTAAGAGAGATATTGGTCTATAGTTTTCTTTTTCTGTTTCTTTAGTTTTGGTATAGGGTAATACTGGCTTCGTAAAATGAATTGAGAAGTATTTGTCCTCTTCCATTTTCTGGAAGAAATTGTGTAGATTGTCTTCATTCTTTTTTTAAACATTTGGTAGAATTCTCCGTGAAACCATTTGGGCCTGGAGATTTTCTTCTTGGGAGTTTTAAAATTACAAAAATTCTTAACAATTATAGGGCTACTCAAATTATTTCATAATGGATGAGTTGTAGTAGTTTGTGTTTTTCAAGGAATTGGTACATTGTGGTCCATAAGTGGTCTAGGTTGTGCAGTTCATGTGAATAGGGTTGTTTGTAGTATTCGTTATTATCCTTTAGATGTCTACATGGTCTGTAGCGATGTCCTTTTTGTCATTTCTGATGTTGGTCATTTGTGTCTCTCTATCAGTCTTGCTAGAGGTTTGTCAATTTTATTAATTTTCTTCAAAGAATCACTGTTCCTCTTGTTTTTATATTTTCAGTTTCATTAATTTCTGCTCTTTATTATTTCCTTCCTTCTTCTCGCTTTGAGTTTATTTTGTTTTTTTCCCCCCTGTGTTTTCTAGGTGGGAGCTTAGATAGTTGATTTGAGGTATTTTCTTTTCTAGTGTATGTATTTAGTGCTATAAAAATTTCCCCCTCAGTATGACTTTATCTGGATCCCACAAAGTTTGATATGTTCCGTATTTATTTAATTCAATGTATTTTTATTTCTCTCCAGATTTCCTCTTTGACCTATGGTTTACTTTTAAGTGTGTTGTATTTTTGTTATCTTTCTGTTACTGATTTCTAGTTTGATTCCGCTGTGGACAGAAAACACACTCTATGATTCCAATTCTTTTAAATTTATTTTTTTAATGGCTCGGTATATGGTCCATTTTGGTATATGTTCCGTGGACACTTAAAAAGAATGTGTATTCTGCTGTTGTTCAGGGCAGTGTTCTATAAATGTGAGTTAGGATATGTTGGTCAGTGGCACCGGTATGTTCTACATACTTGCTGATTTTCTGTCTAGTTGTTCTACCAATTGCTCAGACAGGGGTGTTGAAGTCTCCAACCATACTGTGGATTTCGCTATTTCTCCTTCAAGTTCTGTCAGTGTTTGCTTCACATATTTTGCAGCTCTATTGTTTGGTGCATATCCATTAGTTCCCACCAAGACTGTCCTCACTTCAGATGCCTCCTGAACTTTGCGGGTCCCCTGGCCACCTGAACTTCTCATCAACTGGCTACAAATCCTGGGGTTCCCACACCCCTTGCATTCAATAATTTGCTAGGACAACTCACAGAACTCAGGAGTGTGCTATATTTACAATTATAGTTTTATTATAAGGGATGCAAATCAGGACCAGTTAAGTGAAGAGACACACAGGGGGCATCTGGGATGGTCCTGAATTTAGAGTTGCCTTGACCTCTCCCCATGGAGTCTGGTGAAGCACCACACTGGTGCATCAGTGTGTTTACCATCCAGGAAGCTCTACTGAACTTTGGTGTTCAGAGTTTTTACTGGGGTTGTATCATGTAGACATGACTGACTGAATCACTGGCCATGTGGTTGAACTCACTCTCCAGTCCTTCTTTCCCTGGAGATCAGGCTGGCTCAGAGTCCCAGCCCTCTGATTGTGGGATTGGTCTTTCCGGTGATCAGGCCACATCCTGAGTCCTCTCATCTCTTCACAGAAATTCATGTTTATGGTATAGCATATGATAACAAAGACACTCCTATTACTTGGGAAATTTCAAGGGTTTAAATCCACCTCTCACCCCCTGCCAGGAATCAGGGACAAAGTCCAGTCAAATTCTTTATTACATGAGAGATATGCATTATTATTGCCCTCTTTTACAAGTAAGTAGATACCTACAGAGGCTGCTCAAAGTCACATAGCTAGTAGCAAGCAGAACAAGGACTTAGACCTAGATATGTCTGACCATAATCTCAATACTCCTCTCCACTCTGGATAGTCTGAAGGTATTTGTTCACTGTTTACAGGATGAGTAAATGACTAGGAGAACATCAGGGATGATTCTGAAATTTCCAACTTGGGGAATGAAGAATGATCCAGGCCTTTCTAAGAATTTCTTTGTTTTAGATACATATATTTTGTAGATCCTATCCAATATTAAAATGTTTCTGTACCCTGTATCATATATTATTTCTCTGCTAAAAATACAGGAAAGGATTTTTAAAATTTTACTTTGAAATCATTTTGCTATGTCTACTTAAATTATGGCAATATTTGATTTCTTGGTAATCACAGATGTACATGTAATGTTTACAAAGTGAGACAACTTGCAAATCATTATAAATTGTAATCAGTTTAACAGGTAGTTATGAACACCAAGTCCAGCTCTTAAGGTCTGCATCACAGCCAGGGGCAGGGCCACCACATTGCACGATGGCACGGAGCACTATTCACCTAGATTGGCATTTAAATGTGTGCCCTGGAGTTGTCCAATGCAATAGTCCTACCCAGTGAGTTAGGGCAAAGATGGAGAAGAGTGCATATTCCCTGCACAACCAGGAGTAGCAGGTGTCACTCATGCTCACTTCCCATGTCCAGAACTTAGTCACATGACCACATCTAGCTCAAGAGGGGTTGGGAAGTGTCTTGTATAGTGTGGTCTTTGTGCCCAGTTAAAACTCAGGTCATCCATTAATAAAGGGAGAAGAGGACATATGGTAGTCACTGTCACTCTTACATTGAATAATTAATAAAATTGGTATAAATTTACATTGGCAGACAGCTGGCTAGATATTTGTTTATTTAGATTCTATAGCTTTCTTTTGGTAGTTTGGATCCTGTAAAAAAAAAAAAATGGGAGGACGGTATTCTTAAACATTTTTTAGGCCCTTGAAAAGCTTGTCAGCTCCAGGTGGGACCTGTGGTGCTCAGTGGATAAAAGACCTGTGAGGATGATGAGGCCACTGAGAGGAAACCCAGGGGGTATGTAATCTCTCTTGGCACCGCCTCCTAGATAAGAAGGTAGCTGCTGAAAGACCAGATTCAGTTTGAAAGTTGGGAGTTTAGACACTCAAATATAAATATCAACTAGTCCTTGTAGCTGGGGAATAGCCCAGGGATTGGGGAGGAAGAAGTGGGAATGGGAGGAGAAGACCGGGAATAACAACTAGAATGAGTCTCAGGGCCAAGAAATTGGGAAGAGGGACAAAATTACATGGATAGACACGTACAATGGTAGGTTTCAGAGCATATCACAAAAGTCCTTGTGAGCCATCAGTGACAGTGCTGTCGTTTAAAAATAATCGTAGCATTTAGATAGCTCCAGGCCCTGGGGGAAAAACAGAGGTTGGATTACATAAAGCCCTGTCCCAGGTTACCTACAGTCTATAAATAAATATGTATGAGGTGGAGAATTTAGTTCAAATGACTTGGTTCCTGTAGATGTGGAGCTCAGTACTCTAGTCTGAGAACAGTCCTGATGTGAATTGGAAGGAACCCTAGGCAGGGAGATTGGGGATCAGGGTTTAAGTTCTGTGTCTATCACAACGTATTTGAGATGTGAGCTCTGGATCCCCATTTAGTCTAGTGCCTGGCACACAGTAAGTTCTTAGTAAACATTTGCAGAACCAATGGCTGATTTGTTAAATAAATAACTGGCTGTGTATCCTTGAACTGGGACTTTTTCCTGTGGGTCTCGATCATAAAAGGAGACAGTGAGTCAAGGTGGCTTTCAGGTACCTACTGACCCTAAATTTTCAGGACATGAGGACTGATATTTGGTTAACATCACCCTAAAAATTGTGTACCCCATAGCATTTGGAATCCAGCCTAAACTCAATCCACAAAGCTCAGCTCAAAGACTGCCTCCTTTGGAATGCCTCCCTGACCCCTGACCTCAACAAATTGTACCTCTGCTAATAAGGTCTGCAGGGCTACTGTGAATTGGGTTTGTTGCCCTCCCAACCCCCACTTGACCTGTGACCTGAGAATACAGAGCAAAGCTAACATTTACATTGTATCTACAATGTTTGGGGCACCCTAAAAGCTTTCAATGTGTTTAATGTATTAACAGCCCATGAAGTAGTTACTATGTTTTTCTCATTTCACAGATGAAGAAACTGAAGCACAGAATGAGTAACTTGCTTCTTGTTAGACAGCAAGTAAATGGCAGGGACAGAATTCAAATATGGGTAGTCAGCCTCCAGAATCCTTGCTGTTAACCAGGACCCTGTCCTATACCTCTTTAAATACCCCATAGCACACATTTCATAGTTCTGCAGATGGTAGTGTGCAGTAAAAATGTTTACTAAATAAATAAACAAAAGCAGTAGATGGGAAGCTTGTATTCGAAGGGCACGTGCTTCCCCTGAGTACCCATCAGCCTATTGAGCCCCATCCTTTCCCCAGTATGTGGGGTTAGGGTATTGTTCCATCCATCTATCTATCCAGCCAGCCAGCCACCCACCCATTCACCCATTTATCCAACCAGGTAGCCAGCCATCCAGCCATCCAGCCATCCAGCCATCCACCCATCCACCCATCCACCTATCCACCTATCCATCCATCCATCCATCCACCCATCCAATGAATAGTTACTGTACCCCACCCCACAGTGTGTATCAGTGGGAAAACATGAATTGGCACAGACATGTCCACAGACAATGGCAGTATAATATGACATGAGCTACAAAATAGCGAGAGAGCCACTAACTCTGCACAGGCATACAATGATTCAACAAAATTCATTTAACTTTGGACCTTACTGTCAATCAAAATTATCTGAAAATCTTGATTATAACAATATAATTAGTGATTTTGCTGGAATAAAGGCAAGAAAAAATTTATGAAATAATCATTTATGAATCTTGTATTTCTTTTTCCTTATAAAGGTTGGGCAAAAGTAGGTTTATAGTTATTTGGAAAATAATACAATAATTAATAGATAATAATACAAGAATAAACTCTGTGTTTTGCATGGTCACAACTGTAAAGCTACTTTTACTCCACCCTGTATAGTATAGTCCATCAACAGAATGCCATTAAATTCAGTAATCTTTGATATTTTGCCTACTTTCAATCATAAAAAATCCATAGCTTTTGAGCAAAAGAAGCCAGACACAAAAGAGTGCATGTCACATAATTCTACTTATATGAGGTCCTGAAACAGGCAAAACTAACTTACAGTAATAGAAATTACTGTAAGGCGCTTGTCTGGGGCAGAGGACAGGGGAAATTGGCTGCAGACAAGCGTAAGGAAACTTTTGGGGGTCATAGAAGTATTCCATATTTATGATTGATTGGCATGGTGATACACATGTGTATGCATTTGTCAAAGTTCCTCAAACTATGCACTTAAAATGTGTGCATTTTATTGTATGTAAAATATACCTCAATAAACTTTTAATAAATAACTGGTTTAATTTGATCTATAACTTATAAGTATTAAGATTTATGATATGTGAGCCCCATTGTATTTTTCCCGGGGCTCCAGGGATGATGACCCGGTTTCTGAAGAGCACCCGGGCAGATGATGGCACCGTCCCTGAGGTGGGGAAAGCACAGGATGGTCAGGTGGGAGCAGGGCTCGAATGCAGCCGGCACATTTCAGGACTGAGTTAGAGGCTGTGTCCATGGTGAAAACCACTGCTACTCTGAGTCCCCTTGCCCCTCCCCCCACCAGCTGCCTGGACTTTCCCCTGGGACCCTCAGATCCTCCCACTCTCCACCAACTAAAGGGCTAATACCTGGCATAGTGATGGATACTGATCCCAAACCCTGGGGACCTGTTTGTGCCTGTGCCCTAAATATTTTTAATATCACTGCTGGTGTGATTGAGCAAGAAGGCATGTAAGTCAGGGTTCATTTTGGGAAATACAAAGTTAGAGACGACTACGAGGCATCCCAGTGGAAATGTCAACATCATATTTTATATGTCTGGGTAGAAGTTGAGAGGAGAGGTCTGGGCTGGAAATGGAGATGGAGACTGTTGCTCCCCAGGGGCCTGCAGAATCAAGGCCAGACTCCCTTAGGTGGGCCATGCAGGCCTTCCCCATCCAGCCCCCAACCTGCCTTTTTAGTTCCATCTCCTGCCACCATCCTGCTGGGATCCCTGTCACTTTGCTGCTTCCTGATCTCTGTGTTGTAGACCGTGCTGTCCCCTCTGCCTGGAGTGCCCTACCATGTCTTCTCCACTGGTCACCATCCTCCCCCTCCTTCAGGGCTCAACTCACATGTCCCCTCTTCCTGAGGCTCTGCCTCCCAGGGCCCTACACATGGAGGACAGCACCCTGCGGTGCACCTCTGCTCAGACCCCTGCCTCCCACACTGGGCCTCAGCTCCTCGGAATCAGGATGAGGTCAGGTAGCTCCCTGGGCCCAGCAGACGCCCTGATATGGAGCCGTTTTCCAGTAAATATTGAAGGAATGGGTGGTGATGCAGAGTCCTGACTGCATTTACCACAGCCCCATCCTCACCCACAGTCTCTGTGCATGTGGAGTCACACATTTGGACAAACTAAACTTGGCCTTGAAGGAAACGGCTCTTTACAGGCGAAGACCACTCCTTTGAAATCACTTCTCACTGTCTCACAGCCCAGGAAAGAGCACACAAATGGGAAGAGTGAGTCTGGTCAGACAGAACTGACTCTCAGCCTGGCCTGAGCCGACTGATTTTATAAAAGTGTTCAGTGCTTGCAGGTGCTGGGAGTAGGGGGTGGGGAGCTGTTACCGGATACAGAGGTTCGGTTTGGGATGGATGATAAAAAGTTTTTGAGATGGATAGTGGTGATGGTTGCAACAATTTGCATGTGCTTAATGCCACTGAACCGCACACTTAAAAATGGGTGAAGTGCTAAATTTTATGTTCTGTGTATGTTACCACCATAAAAAATAAGCAAATAGATATCCTGAGTAAAAGAAACCAGACCCCTGCCCCCACACATGCACACACAAAAAGTCTGGTCCCAGGTTTACAGTGGGTGATCCACGTGTCTGCGTTTCCTTCATATTTCCTTCTGGATTTCTCTTTACCTGGCTCCAGGGCCTTGGCCAAGAGGCAGGATGAGGGAGAACGGGATGGGTGTTGAGAGGGGAAGTGATTAAATGTTGAACGAGTATCTGGTGATTGTGGGGTCAAAGCCAGGACGGCCACCTGGGAAGGCCAGGCGTGAGGAGGCGGGCTACCTCCCTGCCTGGAAGGAAGGAGGATGTCCGGGGGTCAGAGATGACACTACTGTTTTTGGCCATGGGAAAGAAGTAAGATATCTAAATTAAGGAGGAAAGGCTGGTGGGAGTTGCAGGATGTCCGTTCTGGCCTATGCTGCAAAAAATAAATGCTTCTGGAAGTAAATACATACATGAATAAATAAGTACAGATTTTTTTGAAAGCCCTCAAATCCACTTTTCTTGGTCCACTTCACCAAGGATGTGAGCAGCATAATAAGCTGAGAAGGGAAACAAAGAGATTTGAATAGATTCTGGCTGCTATGGAGAAATTACAAACGAGGTCTGATGCTATCTTTGTTTTCTTTTTCATTATGAAAAATACCTTGGCTGACATGGGCACGCTGCCACCATTGGGAGAGCCGTGAGAATCCAGCTTGTTCCCAAAACACTGCCACAGGGAGGTGAGGTCACAAGGGAACTAACTTGCTTTCCCCCAAGGCAGCCCTGACCAAAAATAAAGAAATGAATAAGTGATAAGTAATGTCCTGGAAGCAACCCTGAAATGGGAATGGGAGCTCATGGCCTCTGGTCTGGTGCTTTCACGTCCTAGTGGGGTGCCCTGGGGCAAGTCATTCCTCTGTACATTAGTCGTAGTCCTCCCACAGGGCTTTTCTGTCTCTAGTATTCTATGAACCTAGGATATGCTTTTTTAAAGCTCTTGTAGAGAACAACAGTAGGAATTCAGAGAGGAAAGAAAATGCCAAGCTGGATGGTGAAGCTGAATATCCCAGAGCTAGAAGAGAAGTCACTTAGCTCGCTCATTCATTCATTCATTCATTCACCCATTCAATATTCTTCTCTGAACAAATACCCTGTGCCTGGCCCTGTGTAGGAAAGTGAGGATCAGAAATGGATCAGACTCAGTCTCTACCTACCCGCAGCTCGCAGTCCAATAGAGGGGATAATCTGAGGGTGAGGCAAGAAGGTAAATGAATGATTGTACTACCTGGAGCTATGGGGCTGGGGGCTGGGTATGTAGGGTCTAGTGTGAGTGCAGAGTGGGTGAGAACTGCTCAGCTTGTGGAGGCCAGAAAAGGCTTCCAGAGGCAGAAATCACTCAACGGACAAGCAGAAGGCACCAGGCAGAAAAAGGGGGAAACAGAAGAACAGCATATGCACGAATGTGTGACCCAGTAATTCTAATCCAAGGGGACGGAGTTCAAATGGGGTCTGTCGAAATGAAGATTTTCCAGGACTGTGATGAGAGAAACATGGCGGGGGCTGCCTGCTGCACACGGAGCTATGGGCACACCAGACACAAAAGGATGTGCCACGGTCAGGTTCACATGCGATCTTTGCCACCTTAAATGGAGGTTCTATTTGAATGTATAGGTTTAGTAGTTTTGCTTACTTTCTGTTTGTCTTGGTTTAGAGTTGTAGAAGAACTGTAAGCACAGTAATATATGCTGAGTATTGTGCTTATAAATGTGTAAATTGTATTAGAATTAAAATAATTTAAGTCCACTTTGGGGTGAGTCTGGGGGAATTTTAAACAGGGGCCTTCTATTATGTGAGTTGGAGAAACATCCTGTTAGCTCCTTGGGATCGTGCTCACTGTTAAGGATTTCTGCTTTGAGTCCAAGGGGGGTCTGCCTACTGCCACCTGAGATCAGACTGACCTCAGAAGGATGAGCCGCGACCTGTTATTAAGTAGTTCAGAAAACGGTGCTCAGGGCTCTAGGAGGAAACTGCATCTTCAGGGTTAGGTGTGTCTGACATTTACCTCACCGTCTTCTGTGCCTTCTGCTGCAGACGTGCCGCAGAGATTGACACCGTAGCGGTCGGTGCTAAACAATTTGGGTAAAGTCCTTAGTTTCTCCAAACTCCAACTCTGTCCTCTGCAGAACATTTCATGCGAACGAAGCTTTACATTTCGGGGCCGCTGTGAGGATTAATTGGACAAGTGCCTGGAATACAACAGTACTAGTTCTAGTCACTGTGAATGCCAAACACATTTCCTATTTTATCTCACTTCGTCTTCCCGGCAAGTCTGCATGGAGGTAGTTTCTCTCGCTTTTATAGCTCGAGAAACAAGCTCAGACAGGAGAATGGAATTTACTCAAGTGGCTAAACTGGGATTTGAACCTAACTCTCAGCCATGCAAGGGGCCTTTGCTCGTGACGGGTACCTCAAATACTCACATCCCGACAGCTCCACCTATGGAAATCCTGCCCGCTGTTTAACAATTACACTCTCCTCCTGTGTGCTTGGCCACCTTAGGTTGGCCTCATGGATTGCAGGAATTTAATCTAGTTTTGTATCACACAAAGTCAGTTTAGTCAGGACACACCCACTGGGGACCGATTTTCTGGGGTCTGAGAACAATTCATTGTCCTCTGGCTCTGAGCCCCCCACCCAGTGAAGTCACCTCCATCCCAAACCCCTTCCTAGAAAACCCCACCACTCCTTTCCCTTGGCCGTGTTCCCAGGGGTTGCCAGAGGTGTTTGTCGTACGTAGCACTGAATGGAATTGAATGGAGTCAGGAGATTGGGCACCAGCCCCGGCCCTGACACTGCGACGTCTGGTTTAGACAAGTCGGAGCTGGAACACTCTGCAAAATGGGGTGGAGGTCTTAGCATGGTGAAGTCCTACTGTTTTAACCTCTTACACTTCTGAAGTTGTAGCCAGGTGTTGACATGAGACCTGTGGCCAGATTCTTGCAGCAGGACATTTCCTGAGATTACACTTACTGTAGTGAATTTTCATGAATGTTAGCAAGAAGGGGAAGATGGACATTGAAGACAAAATGTACCCTAGTCATGTTGGCCTTCCAGGGACTGCCGTATTCATCAGCAGAAACAAGAATTGCTTTGTGTAGACAAAACCATAGTCAGCTTTGTTGGATGTGAAAGGTGAGCCTTTCTTCCTCACTCCTTGAGTGGGCTATGACCTACGTGGATGGGGAGGGCAAAACAAAGAAAGGTACAAGCTGTTCTGTACACAAGAAAAATGAGAGTTTAGGTGGTGTCCATGGACAGCTTGAGAGACCAGAAGGTAAGAAGCTTAGGAACAGAGAGGGAGAGTTGCATGAACTCTAAAGAGGGGGAGGGGAAAGATGTAGCCAGTGGAAAAATCCTTCTGACAGGGGATGGCTAATAAATGTCTTTTTTTTTCATGCTATGCCTATATGGGATATTTCTTTTTAAATTTTTAAAAATTTTATTGTATTTTTCCATTATTATTTATGCTCCCCGTTCCCTGTTCCCACCTCCCTGCCCCCGCCACAATCACTACACTGTTTTTATGTCCGTGAATTTTCTCTTTTTTACCTTTTTAGCTCCCTCTCTCTACCCCCGACTCCCCATAGTAAGTATTTTTGACATGACATTTGACCTTCCATTTCTTTCTTGTCTGTGATGTAAATCACTCTCTCTCACCTATAGCTCTCCAGTAATAGCCTTGTGCTAGTACTGCTTTGGGAAAAAGGAGGATGGAGGCAGGGGCTGGGCAGTGAGGAGCTGGGTGTGGTATCCTGTGAGGAGCCAAGTGGGTCAGAAACAGTGCACAGCAAGGGCCCAGGCAGCACCAGAAACGGGACACAGCAGAGCTGCTGAGCAGTCCAGTGCAGCCCGAACTGACTAGAATAGGAATTGTAGAGGGCACAGAATGGGTTCATTTACTTTTTATTCTTTAATACTTTATTCAGGTATAATTGGCATGCAATAAACTGCACATACTTAAAATGCACAGTTTGATAAGTTTTGACCTATGAACACCCCTGGGAAACCGCCATCAATCATGATAATGAGCATTTCTATTACCCCAGACGTTTCCTTGTGCCCTTTCGGAATCCCTTCCTCTGAGCCCTCATGCGTTCCCAAGCAGCCATTAGTTTGCTTTCTGTCATTATAGATTAGTTTGCCTTCTCAAGAATTACGTATGGATGGATTCATATAGTATGTGTGATTTTGTATGGCTTCTTTCACTCCATGTAATTATTTTGAGATTCATCCATGCTGTAGCATGCACCAATAAAAAATTCAGCCCTGTGTCTTACTGGGTCATATTCCATTACATGGATATATTAGTTTTTTATCCATTTATCTATGGAGGGACATTTGGGGTCTTTTTAGTTCAGGACTATGACAAACAAAGCTGCTATGAATATTTGTGTACCAGTGTCTGCATGGGCATTTGCTTTCATTTCTCTTAGGGAAATGTGTGGTAGTGAAATGGCTGGATCATATAGTAGGAGTATGTCAAATTTTTAAGACACTTTCTAGAATGCACCCTGGCTGGTGTGGCTCAGTGGACTGAGCACTGTCCTGTGATCCAAAAGGTTGCTGGTTCGATTCCCAGTCAGGGCACATGCCTGGGTTATGGCCAGGTCCCCAGTTGGGGACATGTGAGAGGTAACCGATGTTTCTCTCACATGATGATCTTCCTCTCCCTCTCTCCTTACCTTCCCCTAACTCTAAAAATAAATAAATAAAATCTTTTAAAAAAAAAAGAAAGAAAAGAAACTGTCTAGAATGTTTTCCGGACTGGTTGCACCATTTTATATTTCTAACAGCAGCGTGAGAGCGTTACAGTCGCTCCACACCTTCACCAGCAGTTGGTAGGGTCAGTCTCTCTATTTTAGCTGTTCTCATAGGTGTGCACTCGTACCTCACTGAGGACTTCATTTGTGTTTCCTTAATGACTGATGATGTTGAACGTCTTGTTTGCCATCTGACCTAATATAATATATATATATATACATATATATGTAATACCATATAGCATTTAACTTTTTGAACATATGGAATACATTTATAACAATTATTTTAATGTCCTTACCTGTGAATCCTAACATCTATGTCACTTCTGGGTCAATTTTGATGGGTTAATTATTATTCTCATTATGAGTCATATTTTCCTGTCTCTTTGCACATCTCCTAATCTTTGATTAGATGTCAGACATTGTGATTTCTACCTTGCTGAGTGCTGGATATTTCTGTATTTCTATAAATACTCTGTAGCGTTGTTCTGGGGTACAATGAAGTTACTTAGAAACTGATCCTCTTGGGTCTTGCTGTAATGGACAGCTCCCACCAGGACTACAAGGTGGGCAGGAAAGGGAGGCAGCCAAATAAAACAATACAGGTGTGATGAGTGCTGTGACAAAGGGAACATCAGGGGATTGTGGGAGTGAGTGTAAAGGAGGCACCTAATCCAATTGGGATAGTCAAAGCATGACTTCCTTCAAAAGAGGTGATTACTGGACTGAGTCTTTAAAGGCATGGAAAGTTAAACATTGTGAAAAGGCTGGAGGCTAATGATCTTGGAGCTTAAAGTGCAAATAGTGAGAAAGCCTGGGGAGGTATAAACTAAGAAAATGAAAATAATGTGGCCATACATGTGTGCCCCTGCGTTGAAATACTCTATGATGCAGGCAGTAGTGAACCAGCTGCTCAGAGCTGATTGAGTGCATGCTCGTAGTTTGAAATTGGCCATTGAAGGAGTATTTAACCATTGAAATCAGCTAACCTGCAAATGAGGCCTTTTTTTTTCTTAAAGATTGGTTAAATTCTAACCAGCGCCACTGGCCCCAGCATATAAAGACCTAAAGATAACTATTATAGCTTTTCCTGATGTTCTCTCATACAGGCTGAAGTCCTTCTATTTTAAAAGTTTCTCTTACGTGTTCTGTTTCTGACCTTGAATTACTTTCCCTCAAAGTGTCATGTATTCATTCATCTCACAAACCTGCCTACATGTGACACGCTTGTGCTGAGTGCTCCAGATGTGATGCCATCAGAAAGTCAGGGCACCTGCTGTGACTTATTCCCAGGAATCCACGGCCAACGCCCTTTTTCCTGTCTGGACTTTGCAGACATTTTACTAGGAACTAAAGTAGGCAGATTGCTATCAGGAAAGAAATATTCCTTAGCCTGTGGGATTGTTTTAAAAAAAAAATCCACTAACATCGATGGAGTCATAGCTGGCTCCAGGGTACCTCCTGTCTGGCTCCCACAGGAGATTACAATAGGGGTTGGCAGACCTTCCCAAGAACTCTACCAAGTCCATGCACAACCATTCCCCTATTCAGAAGTGTCTTTCCCTGCAGTGGTGTGTTCAGACTGTCTTCACTATCCACAGTTATTTATTAAAATGCCCACTGGGCCATGCCGAAATGACGGAGACACACTTCCTGCCCTGAGGGGAGTCAGGACCCACGCATAAGGAAAAATTTTTAAAAATAAATAAGAATAGTACTTCAATTAGGAAGTCATGAGAGTGGAAGAAGCTGCTCGATGTCTCCATTCTGTGTGCTGTTTCACTTTCCTGATGGTGCGCTCTGAAGCACAGAGAAGTTTTGTATTTTGATGATGGCCAGTTTACTTTTTGTTTTGTTGTTTTAGCTTTACATGTCTTACCTAAGACATGTAAATATTGCTCAGTACAATTGCTTCTGAAATCAGTTATAATTGTAAGAGGTAGCACTTGCCTTTCTTTGCCAGGGCTCTTTGTTTTTTTCCCTGGTGGATTTGAATTACCACCTGGGTGAGCTGCTTTTAGGCTGAAGAACTTACTTGAGAATTTTTTGTAAGGCAGGTCTGCTAGCTGAAAATTCTCTCAGCTTTTATTTCTCTGGGAATTTTTTTTCACCTGCATTTATACAAGGTAGTTTGGCTAGATACAAGTTCTTGGTTGACAGTTTTTTACTTTCTTACTGCGAACATGTCATCCTGCTGATTTCTGGCTTCCGAGTGGTAATCTTCCCAGGATCTCTCTGTCCTTGTTTTTCAGCATTTTTTTTCTGTGATAAACCTGAGGGTGGATCTCTTTCTAGATATCCTTCTTTGGATTCATGGAGCTACTTGGATGTGTTGATGAATGTTCTTCAAATGGGAGGTGTTTTCAGCCATTACTTCTTCGATTTTTTTTTTTTCTCTTTCCTCTCTTTCTGCTATTCCCATTACACATGTGCTGAGGTGTATAATAGTGTCCCCCATGTCCCTGAAGCTCTGTTCACTTTTCCTTATTCTTTTTTTGTCTCTGCTCTTCAAACTGCACAAGCCCTGTCAGTCTGCCTTCGAGTTCACTCCTTCTTCTGTCCAATCAAATCTGCTGTGGAGCCACTCTCATGAATTTTTAATTTCAGTTATTGTGCTTTTCAACTTCAGAATTTCCATTTGGTTATTTTTTTATACCTTCTGTCTCTTTGTTAACATTTTCAACTTGAGGAGACTGTCATCACTCTTCCTTTACTTCCTGAAGCGTATTTCGTTTGAGTTCTTTGAACTTTGAATCCATGAAACCTAATAGCTGCTTTGAAGTCTTTGTTATTTCCGACGAGTGGATCTTCTCATAGGCAGTTTCTGCTTGCTGCTTTAAAAAAACAGGGTCTAGACTACACTTCACTGTTTCCTTGCATGTGCCATAATTTTTTGTTGAAAACGACACTTTAGGTAACGTATTGCAGCCACTTTGGGTTATGATTCCCTTCTCTCCTCTCCGAGGCTTGTTTTCTTTTTGTTGTTTGCATTAATTTGGCTGGACTGTTTTGGTGAAGTCTGTTTCCCCCACAGTACGAAGCCTCTTGTGTCACTCCTCGGAGGGCGTCACATTAAGTATGCAGTCACCCTGGGACAGCAGTGGTTTAGTGGCTCTCTTTGCTTCTCTCTGCCATCTCTCTGTTAAGCCACCTGCCTCCTTTGGTATCACACCCCATGTCAGGCTTGCTAATTGCTGGCTGATTGCTCTGTTGTTTTCCACAATGTCCTGGGGCATAAATTGCTCCAGAGCCTAATTTCACATCACAGATATATTGTCCCCACTTCATCTCACTTCAAGGAGGACTTCTTGCCCTAATTGCTAGAAGTGCTGCCTATAAACGACTTCTAATTGCCAGTTCCTTCAGGATTTGCCTCAACTATATAGAGAACTACCTTACCCAAGCCCTTGCCCTTCCTGGGGTAGCCCATGTCAGCTGACTGAATGAGGCAAAGGTATAAATGCTTGGTCCTTTGGGCCCACCGTGGGACAACTCTGATAGGTTATAAATGTTCCAGAGGTCTCCCTGGGTTGGCTGAAGCTTTGGCAGACCTGCCAACATTTGGGCTTTTCTCTCTGCCCAGTTTTTCTTTAAGTTCCTTCCACAGATGTGGATCCCTGATAAATACTCCACAGGCCACATTCCTGTAGATATCAGCATGTGCAAGTAGTTCCAGGAGTGGTCCAAAAAAGCAGATGGTAAGATGGGATTTTAAACCTATAACAGTTACTACGAGGGTGGCAATAAGGACTCATCACTGGTGATAAGTGGAGCAGAAACACCATGTGGCACAAGGTGGCATAAGTATTACTTCTCTTCTATCCAATGACCCCAATTTCTTCCCTGTGAGCCGTGCCAGCTCTAAGTGCCACAGTTCAACAGAGAGCGTTGAATGCTCAGCGAGTAGGTGTGGTTAAGTCTCGGTGGGGTTACATTAGTTTCCTATTGCTGCTGTAACAAATGACCACAGACTCAGTGATTAGAACAACAGAAGTTTGTCCTCTCACAGTTCTGGAGGCCAAAAGCCCAAAATCAGTTTCATTGGCAAAATCAAGTTGTTGTGGCTGGGTCACGTGTCCCTCTGGAAGATCTAGGGAAGAATCTGTTCTTTGTCTCCTCTAGCTTCTGATGGCTGCCACTGATACAGAGAGACAGGATCAGACAACTGGGGAGGAGGTTGCCCGAGGCAACGGTAAACAGTCTAGGGCGGGACTGGCTGAGAAGCTGAACCCCCAGAGTACATGGAATTATGGGCCAGAAGATTTAAAATAAAAGGAGGGCAGAGACTGGTTCTCTGACTCTCTTCCTCGGGGATGCCTGGATGATCATGCTGCACCTGCCTACATTTCCCAAAGGATGGTCTTTTGGATGGAAAGGAACTCCAGGTGCAGCCGAGGATCAGGCTGGCCCGGCAGAGGGTGGCAGGGTTATTCTTCTTCAGGTGTCCTAGAGCGGGCTGGCTCTGAGGCAGAAGCATGCCTCTCTTCCAAAATTGTGTAGCTTTTGCATCTTATGTTGTTTTACTTTGTAAACTAATTTTATAGAAATAAGATAATTAAAAAACTAACAGGGAGGAATGATAGGGAAATTAAGGAGTTAAAGAGTTGAACCTTAATTGTTAGGCTTAACTGACTAATGCACGTAGAAAGCTGTTATTTCAAACTTGTGTAGCTTTTGAATAAAGACTCCTTTCCTTTATGACCAAGCTTTGCCTAGAATTTCGCCTAGAGCATGGTGGCGGGTAGCAGGATCCCATTTGCTGTTCTGTTGTGTAACCCCAGCATCAATTGCTGGTGACCACAGCGCTCCAATCTGGGCCACATGGTCACATTGCCTCCTCCTTTTCTGCGGGTCATCAAACTCCCTGTGCCTCCTCCTTATAAGGATACCTGTGATTGTACTCAGTGCCTGCTCTGATCATCTCCCCATCTCAAGATCTTTCACTTAAGTACATGTGCAAAGACCCCGTTTCCATGTAAGGTAACATTCACAGGTTTCAAGGATGGGGACCTGGTATCTCTAGGGGCTACTATTCAGCCTACTGCAGGGTCACACCTGAGTTTTACATCGTTCTAACAGGGAAGAGTGGTCTTTGGAAAAAGTAAGGAGGCAGAGACTTTGCATGGTAGCACAATAAAGTTAAGTTTTTAATTTTGTTTTAAAATTAATGAATAAATCCCATGTTAATAATCTCCCCATTGCCCTGACTGGTATGGCTCGGTGGGTTGGCCATCGTCCTGCACACCGAAGTTTTGCTGGTTCGATTCCCAGTCAGGGCAGATGCCTGGGTTGCTGACCAGGTCCCCCAGTTGGGGGCGTGTGAGAGGCAACTGACCAATATTTCTCTCCCTCTCTCCCTCCCTTCCCCTCTCTCTAAGAATAGATAAAATCTTAAAAAAAAAATCTCCCCTTTCTTCCATCTAATACTGTCATCACTCTCTTACCCCCAAACTCAGCCTCACCCCGGGTAGCCAGTGTTGTGTAACCCAACCACTGTGCTGTGTAACTTTCCACATCTTTTTTTTTTTTTCTGATACAAATATATAAACATAAAAAAAGGAGTTTCTTTTTTTTTTCCTTAACAAAAATAGGAACATGCAATACACATTATTGTGCAACTTGCTTTTTCACTTAATACTTCATACTCATTCCTCCTGGTTGGCATGTATAGATTTAACTCATTTTAAAAATATCTAGATCAGATGCTGTAATACAATGTGAGTGCACAAAAATGTATTCAATCATTTCTCTATGGTGGACATTCAGGTTATTTACAGTTTTTTTGCCACGATTATACTAATGGTTCCCATAAATATCACAAATATTTCTGTAAATACTTTTATTTTTATTTTATTTCTATTTCATTATATATTTTTAGAGAGGGGGAAGAGAAGGAAAAAGAGAGAGAGAAACATCATTGGGATTGCCTCTCACATGCCCCCAACTGAGGACCCAGCCTGCAACCCAGGCATGTGCCCTGACTGGGAATCGAACCAGTGACCCTATTGTTCACAGGCCAGCACTCAATCCACTGAGCCACACCAGTAGGGCCCCATAAATATTTTTAGATACTGATTCTTTTACTCCAATATTATAGAGTCGTAAAAGAAAAATTACTGTATAAAAGGGTACATAAATTTTAACTTTTAATAGATTTTCCCAAATTATAGTAAAACATTATATCTCCACCAGCAATGTGTAATGATATCCATTTCTTTACTTGTTAACAAGCGCTAGATGTTCTCAAATATTTATTTTTTTTGTCAGACATATTATTGACAAACTGTATCTATTTTTTAAAATTTGCATCTTCTTGACAAATAATGAGTTTGAGCATTTTTTTCATGTTTATTGTTCATTTGCATTTCCTGTTCTATGAATAAGCTATTTATATTATGGTTACTTGTCTATTTCTGTCTGTAGGTTGTATGTCTGGTATACATTCTACACTGCTACTTAAGTGGTTAGTGAGAGAATCAGGACTACAGCCCGATCTCTCCCTTCCAGGCAGGGAATTTCTCCACTAGGACCACTTCCTAAACTGTTGTGTTTTGTTGTGCTGTGGACTTGTTTTGTTGTATCTGTACCTCCTTCATTACAATGGAAGTGGAACTAGTTTGTTGAATAAGCTGGGCTCATACTGTTGCAGGTAGATACCTTATTTTCCTTGCCAGTTTCTAAAATTCAAGCTACTGAACAGGACTTTCTTGCCACTAAATGAAATCTTGTGCAGATTCCCTAAGTTTTTGTTTTGTTTGTTTTGGTCCTCAGTAAATGAAATTTCTCCAGTTCCTTTTAAGTATTAAGAAGAAGGTGAAATCCGAGAGAGGCACTCTAGGCTGGAAGAAAGCAACCATCTGGTTGCCAGCTGCACGGGGAAGCACATGTCAGCTCAGGCTGCTATAGCAAAATACCGCCCACTGAGGGGCTCACACAGCAGAATGTATTTCCTCACTGATTTGGATGCTGGACATCTCAGATCAGGGTGTCAGCAGGGTCAGTTTGGGGTGAGAACTCTCTTCATGGCCTTTTGATGGCCCTGTTTGCTCACAGGGCACAAAGGGTGTGTTCTGACGTCTCTTCTCTTAAGGACGCTAATGCTGCTGGAGCAGGTCCCACCTTTATGACCTCGCTCAACCTTAATTTTAACTTCCAAAGGACTCATTCCTAAATACCATTCACATTGGGGGTCAGGGCTTCAACATAGGAATTTGGGGAGGATGGGACACAAACATTCAGTCCATAACAAGGGGTCACATGACAAAGTATTGGGAGTGGTCTGTGGGAGCCGAGAGTGGTTCTCAGCCAAGAGCCAGCAGGGATATAGGGGCCTCAGTCCTGCAACCATAAGGGACCAAATTTTGCCAATAACCAGCGTGCTTGAAAGAAGAGCCTGAGCCCCAGCACTGACCAACCCCTTGTTCACCCCACTGAGACCTGAGCAGGGAACAGAGCATGCCATGTCCAGATTGCCAGCACACGGAAACTGAGATCATACATTTGTGTTACTTAAAGTTGCTAAGTCTGTGGTAATTTGTCAGACATCAATAGAAAACTAATGCACTCTTTAAGAAAGAGAATAAAAATTTCAATAGTAAAATGTATGGGCCTGAAGGAACCTAAGCAAGTGGAGGGCACTGGAACATAAGGTTGGTTTGTTTCAAGGTGCATCCATCTCTGCCTCCAAGGAAGAGAGAAGACAAGGAACAACAGGCATCACTTGCAAAATGATGCCGCTGTTGGGGAGGGTTAGAAGTCCAAAATCAGCTCTTTTTCTTTGAAAGGTTCCAGCAGGTTCTTTGGAGATCCTCCCCTGGAGCTTCTACCTCACTGGCCTTGACAAGGCAAGGCCTCTCCTCCAGGCCAGCTCCTGAGCTTCTAGCAGTCCCTCCTCTTCGTCGGGGTCACGATGCCTTCCATGTGATTCTTTGAGGGCAGACCACTCTTAAGAAAATCCCAGGTCACCTTCCTTCTAGGTCCGCATCTGTCCCTAGCACTTGTCTGTGTGCTCCCCAGTGCCAGCGGCACTGTCATCTCAGCACGGTCATCTCTCTTTTTGTCCTACAAGCCCTGTCAGCCTGCCACTTTGAAGGTCCTCAGGCACGTGTCTTATGATCCCCAAACCTCAGGGTCACGTGTCAAGCTCTCTGAGGGTTGTCTAGAAGGCCCCTTATCTTCTGTGCCCGATTGTCACCCAGTAGAAAGAACATTGGTGTGGGATTCAGGAACTCTCTCAGGTCTAGTCTGGGTTCTGATGCTCGGTGTGTCCTTGGGAAGCTTTCTTTTCCACTCCGGGCCTTTCTTCCCCAGCTCAGTTAAGTGAAAATACTAGACTAGATTCACTCATTTATTCAGTAAATGTTTGCCGAGACCTTATTAAGGGTCAGAAACTGTTCCGGGCACTGGGAATCAGCAGCAGAGGACAAACTAAATGACCTCTGAGAGACCTTCCAACCCTCACGTTCTCTGATGCTTCTCCCCCACTCAGTTCCCACTCACCCCACCCACCCCTACCATAGACAGTGAGTCCTGGCCTCTCACAGGGCCACCTTATGGGCCCTAGCAGTTTGCAGAGCCGCCTCTTGTTGGAGCCTTTGGTGGAACTAGGGGTGAGCTTCTTCTGCAGGCAGTAGTGCTGTCTCTCTCTGCTAGTGCCCATTGACCTGGTCTGTCTGGCCTGGAAGTACTGTCTCACCAGCGACAACGGAAAGGTTTATTTGTTGAGGTCAGGAAGTCCCCTATGACCCTTCTCCATCCACCTCTGGGACAGGAAGCCCCAGGAGGAAAAAACAAAAGATGAAACGCTGGCCAACTTCCCAGCCTTCAAGTGTTCAGCAGTGCTCTGGCCCGGAGGACTTCTTTTGCCCAGTGGACAGTGACCTCACGCAGTAGCTCCTTCCTTGTCATTGGGCCCCAGGCCCTCAGTTCCTTCCCAGGGAATCCAGAAGGACTTAGGTGACGTAAAAGAGGTAAAAGAAACGAAGACCGACTCTCTGGGAAAGGATGCATGCTGTCTCTTCCTAAGCTAAGCCTCTGTGTCTGGGAGGGAGGGAGGCTGAATTTGCAGAGTGGGAAAAATATTCTCAGTGGTTAGGGAAGCAAGTGAATCACCTACTCTGACCTTCATCTGTGCCCCCTCTTGGCCAGGATGACTTCAGAGAGGGGCGGTGAAGGAAGAGATTTTCAAGCTTTGGTTTGTGCTTCCTGGGTTGTTTGGGCACCTTACCCATAACACTCCCACCCCGACAGCTTATTTAGCTCACCTGCCTGGAAGAAAGTTAACATCAAGAGGATGTGACTTGTGTACATACTCAGGGCCTAATGCTGAAAAGGTCTAATGCTTGGCTTAATGCTCTGCTTTTGCCATCTTCAAATTCTTGATAATTTCTGAACTAGAAGCCCATACTTTCAATGTACACTGGGCTCTGTGAATTTGCATAGCTGGTCCTGATTTAGAGTGACCCATGTGTTAGCTTCTAAGCCAGGTACTTGACATGCTTGTCTCGTTCCAGCCTCTAACTGTGCTGAGCTAGGGACTGTTAGCTCCTTGTCACCATTGATGAAAGTTAGGTTTAGGTAAATAACTTGCTGAAGGTCACGTACCAAGTACAGGGTGGATCCAGGATTCAAGTCCAAGTCTAACTCTCAAGTTAGGGTTCATTCTGGTCAACAGCACTGTCTCACCGAGAGAAATGCTTATACTCCCCACCTTATGGGAGAACTGAGTCTGAAAAAGCAATTCAGGGTGAAATGAAGGGCTTTCACGAGAGCTGGAATTCCAAGCATGCCCTGAGTATACCTTTTTTGAGAACCACATACATGTGCATTCACAGTCACAGGCACGTACTTGCAGATATTCACATCCACTCACACACTCCACCTAGCCCAGAGGCTGCCTTCAGAAGCAGTTCAGTTATGCGTGTGTATCATTATAGGGTCCTGGATAGGGCATTAACACCACAGACGCCGCTAGGGAAGCACCTAATCTGATCATCTGACTCCTTCATTGGACAAATGAGAAAACTGAGGCTCTGAGAGGAAAGACTTGTCTGGGTCATACCTTCATGAATGACAGAGCTGGGGGCCAAATACCAGCCTCTGGACTCGCAATTCAACAGTACGACATCAGGGTGGATTGACAGGAGGTAGGACAGGGCGATCACAGGCGTGTCTGACCAAGAAAGGAAGCTCAATCCTAAGGTTAACGAGACTTTCTTTCTCTCCTGGCTATTCTGCCTCTGCCCCACAGGCAAAACTGACCCATCAGTGTCTGAGAAATACCTAGCTTCTGATGCTGGCTGGGCACAGAATCCTCCCACCTCTGTATAAATATTTATAGTAATGTTATTGTTCAAGCCCCCAAAACACCTGCTTTAAGGAGTCAAGCAATTTAGATTAGCAAGGTTGAATTTTTCTTTCATTTATAAGCAAAACAAAACACAAAGGCAAAATATAAACAGGATGAGGCAGGAGTGTTTACCCTATAGAAACAGGAGAGCTTCTGTGAAGTAAAAAACGAAACACAGCACCATGATCTGCCAGGGACTGTCCTGGAGGAGTAGGTGACCAGCCTTTGGGCCTCTCCAGGAGACGTCCCAGTGTTGCTGACTCCACCCTGCAGAGTCTGTGTGGTCTGTGGATGAGGATGAGAACAAATGCACATGGACCACAGAAGTCCTGTGGAGAAGAAGGGACGGTGCAGGCACTGTTTTCAGATGAGAGTCCTATAGCCGTTTTTCCCAAGGGGAGAGCGCCCCGACTCTTCCCTGGACAGGCTTTTATCGTTTCTCTTGGATCTTACGTCAAAGAAGGATTTATTATCTATTACATAGAATGTTGTTGTCTACATTTCAGGTACAATCAAGGAAATGAAAATAAATGCAGAAGGGAAAGGTGGCGAGCTGATTACGCTCCGTCCTTGGGAAAGTTCATACAGGCTTTGGAAATTACCTTGAAGATGGGCGATAAACATCTACTGTTTCAGACCAGGGTGAGGGAGTTTTAGTAAGAGCAAGCCAAAACAGTCTGGATGCACTTTCTAGGCCTGGTTCTCAGGGGAAAACAGATCTGAGGGTCTGGCTCCTGCCTGCCACTTCGCTCCTGTTGATTTTCCGATGCAGGGCTGAGTCACATTCGCCATTGCCAAGCAAACCGGTTCCCTACACCCCAATGCCAGCCCCGGGGACCACGCTGGGCCTGAGATGGAGTCGTGCAGCTGAAAGAGTGGGGTTTGATACTCTCCGTTTTGTTTGAAAGACATTTCTCCCCACAAGTTTGCTCCTAGACACGTCCAAGTTCAAATTTTGACTCTGTAAACTTACTAAATGGGATTTTGAGCATGTTGCATAATCTCTCTAAAGCTCAATTTGGTCCTCTGTAAAATGGGCATGATATTCAAACCTATACTCAGTCCTTGGGATTCCCGGGATGTGCAACTTTCGGTGCTCAGCCCAGAAGAGCCCTGGGCAAACCGGGAATGTGGATCACCTCAGGCTATTAGGAAGATAATGGTGGCAAAGCATTTATCACGGTGACTGACTGACACAGTGCTTACTCCAAAACTAATTATTGTCCTTTTCTTCTTCAGACGTTTAAAGAGCACCTTCTGTTGCCCACCTTTTGTGTTAGGCACCTCCTCCCATAGGTTGTCTAATCTTGGCCAGCTCAGCTGACTTACTCCAGGGTCCCTCATGCATCCACGGTCAGCCGTCAGGTCAGGTGGTGGCTGGGTGGTCTAGCATGGCCTCACTCCCGTGTTCAGTGATGTGCAGTCACTTGCTGACTGTTGTCTGCGGCACCTGATTCTCCTCCATGCGGCCTCTTGTCCTCCAGCAGTCTAGCTTCAGCTCATTCACAGCGTGGCCTTGGGAGTCCAAGTGCAACAACAGAAGGCAGGCCCCCACGCTCAGGCGTGTTTCTTCTAATGGAAGGCCAACCAGACTCCTTTGGAAGGACACTTTCCAAAGGTGGAGACAGAAGGAAGGGATAATTCCTGGCCATTTTTACAAGCTGCTGTAGCCGTCAAACTACAATCCCCATCTGTCTCATGGAGTTGATCAAAGGAGAAAAGGATGTGAATCAGCTTTGTAAACTTCTGTAAAGCACTGTCCAGACAATAGGTGTTAATTATTAGCACTGTTTCCCACTAGTACCTCAAACTCAATGTCAAATTATTATCTCCACTTTACAGACGTGGAAACTGAAGTCCAGAGGAGTTAAGTAGCTTCCCAAGGACATACAGCCTGAATTGGAACAGAGATCCATGTGTCTAGTGCTCTTCAACAATTTAATTCTTTGTTACTTTCTTCTCTAATCAGTTTTTAGACCTCGTCCTCCAACGTAACCAACAAGTCCTTGATACTTCAGGCACACCTTTGCTGTCCTTTGTGGCCCCTGTAGTGTTAGCGTCATACCAAACACATGGTAGGCACTTACTTCAGAGTTATTAAATGCCTGAGTCATTCATTTGGTCATTCACTCTTTAAGCAAATATTTACGGAGCACCAAGCCTGTGATAAGTAATACTATCCCTTTTCTTAAGAACTCATTGCTTAGTAAAAGAAACAAACTGATATTGTAATCTCATTCGATAGAGAGAAGCTCGAAGGGTTATGGGAGCAAAGAGAAGAGGTCCTAAGCTGTTCTTGGAGTCAGAGAAGACACCTGCCCTTTAAAATGCAAAAGAAACTGGGGAAGGCATTCCTGGGAGAGGGCCCAGCACATGCAGAGAATCGTAGGTGAGAAAGAACATGGTATGTGCATGGGCCACTGGCAATCTGTGATGCTGGCGCACAGGCAGAAAGCAATCAGGGGAGAGGGGTAAAACTGAAGAGCGGTAAGAAGCTTAAACTTGATCTTGAAAGCACTGGGATCTACCCACAAGAAATGAAAGCAGGTGTTCACATAATCTACGAAAATTTTGGCATGAGTTTTAGCACCAAAGTAGGGAACAATCCAAATGTCCATCCACTGGTGAATAAATGGACAAAAATGGTATCTTCATACAAATGTAATACACCAGGTCTATCAACAATGTTGTTTCATTATAAAGTTGATGAGCTGCCATAGGAGCTGAACTCTTGTTTGTATCATTAGCCTATGGCAACATTGCTTTCATTAAAGTTACAGAACCTTTCGACAATGTTGAGTGAGGACTTAGTTTACTACTCAGGACTAAAAAGTCATGAAAGACCCTCAAAAATGTCATGCTCCATGAAAGAAGCTGTATCTGTGTTAGTTTGCTAGGACTGCCTTAGAAACAGTACCACCAACTGGGTGGCTGAAACAACAGAAATTTATTTTCTCACAATCCTGGGGGCTGGAAGTCTGAGGTCAAGGTGCTAGCAGGGCTGATTTCCTCTGTGGCCCCTCTCCTTGGCTTGTAAATGGCCACCTTCACCCTCTGTCTTCCCACGGTCTTCCCTCTATGTGCGTACATGTCTTCCAATATGGACACCATGTTGACCTAATGACCTAATTTTAACTTAATTACGACTTTAAAGAACCTGTATCCAGATACAATCACATTCTGAGGAACAGGGGTCCAGACTTCGACGTGTGATCGGGGGCGTAGTTCAGCCCGCATCGGAAGCCACACACACGAAGTACGTGTTGTGTGGTTTTACTTGTATGACGTTTCTGGAAAAGACACAAGTGCAGAGATCAGCAGTTTCCTGGAGCCTGGGGTGGGAACAGGGATTGAGTGTATCGATGGGGAATGAGGACACCAGGAAGGTTTTGGGGAGTGATGGCAGAGTTCTAACATTGGATCGTGGTTTTAAGTGGAGGGGCAACATCATCAGATCTGTGATTTAGAAACACCGTCCTGGAACTGGTGTCAAGGATGAATGAATGGGTGGAGGGGTGAGGGCCGTAGATTGGATGGTAGATTGGAACAGAGAAAATGAACAAGAATTTCCTCTATAAACAGATAAGTGAGGGTTTTTCAAAAAAGATTTTATTTACTTACTTCTTAGAGAGGGAGAGAAACATCAGTTGGTTGCCTCTCCCATGCTTCCAGCTGGGGAACCTGGCCCGCAGCTGAGGTGTGTGCCCTGACCGGGAATAGAACCTGTGAATTTTTGGTTCACAGGCTAGCACTCAATCCACTGAGCCACAGCAGCCAGGACAGGGTTTTTTTTTTTTTTTTTTTTCTTAAAGACTGATGATAAGGAGCATCTGAAATAGGGAGAGTGATCAGAGGTGTGATGGAGGCTGTGGGACCAAGACAGGGGAAATGAAAAGAGTTAGTTTGGGAGAAGTCTGCCATCTGATTTCGTTTTATACTCTGAAGCCTTGGAAGAAAATATTCAAAGTTAAGATACTCCAAATTTTTCAACCCCCACTGCATGGAGTGTTTTCCAGCTAAAACACTGCAAAACGGGTGCACACCCAGGGTGTAGGAAGCCTGCCTTTGGGGCCTCCAGCAGTGGTGCTCCTTGCCTCTCCCAAGCCTGTTTGGGACAGGGCTTGGTCCCAACTTTTCTCCCTAAAAGGTCACCCTTCTCCCCCCATTTTAATCACTGGGCCTTTGAAGGAAGGTGGATTTCCCCAGTTTAGCTTATCAGTAATGCTTACCCTGATAACAGATTATGTAACAATTTTGGTGGTGGAAAGGTAGACCACACCTTCCACAAACACTAGTTTGTACATTAAAAAAAGGGATTATAGAGCAGGACAATATTTAATTCAATTTCATTCATCCATCTATTCAGTTCATTCAGCCATTCGGTTCTTTGGTCAAGAAATATGTGCCAAGGGCCCGCCCCATGCCAGCTGTGGCCACACTGGGAGCTGGGAATGCCGGGATCAAAAGACCTTTGAAGAATTTCCATCCCATGGGAACTGAGGATCTGCTGCATGCTCTCCTCCTGCAGCGTCGGGCCTGTGGTTTCCAAGGCATCCCTGACTGAGGACATTCTAGTTGGAAAGACCCCAGAGTGTCAAACTTTTTTCTAAAACAAATGCCTGTCATCATCTCCCACCCCTATTACTCAGGCAGACATGTCATGAAGTTCATGACCACCCTCACTCCCACCCGCTTTTCCATTTCCACATGGTTAACTGGCCGGAGTTGGCTCTACCCTGTCTTCAGTTCCTCTCCCCACTCCTCCTCACTCCTTAACTCACTGCAGTCTGGCTTGTGTGTCTCTCCCTCCTTGGGCCAGTGTCACCAGAGGCCTCCTAATTGCCAAATTCAATGCACTTCTCTCAATCCCTATCCAACACCATTTTGGGGAAGCATTTTACAGTGTCCATAACTCCCTCCTCGAAACTCACTTCTCCTTTTGTTTCTGCACCAAATCCTCATGGTGCTGCTTCTCCCTCTCAGTTCCCTGTTCAGGTCGTTGCTTTTTGCTTGTTTATTAGCTTCTGGTGTTCCCTGGGGTTCTGCCTTCAGCTCTGTTCCTGAGTGATCTAGTTTCCTCCGATGACCTCAGTTACCGTCTATACATTGTGGATCCCCAATCTAACTCAGCGTCTGAGCACAGACGTATCCCACACAGCCTACTGGATACCTCTAGCAGGTGCACCCTGTTCATTTCCTCTTTTATGACATAACCATATAACTATTAACTTACCTGTTTGTAACCAGGGCTCTATGTATCTTGTATTCCTTGTATACAAGGAACTCAAAGAACAATTAAAGAATAAATGAATGAGTACCTACAAGGAGCCTGTCTACTGGCCGGCTGCTCAGGATGCTGAAAAGAGTATCAATAGTCTGAAATTAAAAAACCTGAAAACCTGGGATAAGCCGCACAAATCAGGTGCAGCCATTTAGGAATTACAAAATGAGGAATTACTGAGAAAATCTGCAGTGACAGGGCAAAAGATGGAGGTAGTAGGGGAGTGGATCCATGGCAATCTGGGGCTGTGTTTAAACTAAAGTTAGGAAGAAGTAGAAACTTTGTTTATGCCGAGGAAGAAAGCAGAATAGTCAGAGAGAAGCAGTGATGTCAGGGGAGAGACGAGGCTAAAAGAGCAGCCCACTCCATCAAGACTGCGTCTCCAAGGGCCCTGCCCCTTCTTTACAGGATGCTAAAGCTGAGGCCACGTGACATTTCCCCAGGAAGTCTTTCTGACCAGCAGTGCTGGCAGCCAGGGAGCAGTGGTCTCTGAGAAAAGGATCATATGCTTCTTTCCAGCCCTGCATGCCCCCACCCTCGATTTTAATAATTCAGAAATGATGTGCTTGCTTAAGGTAAAACTTCTCGTAACCAATTATCTTCACTTTTACCATCGCCCCTCTGCAACCCCTTTCCAGCCTACAAGGGAATGGACAAAGGAGAACAATATACAAAGCAGCTGCAAGGTGGAGGGAGGTGCCCTCCTGCTCTTTTTCTGAATACCCAAGGCAACAAAGGTAGCAGTGCGAGTCTCTGGTGATGAAGCTGAGGAACAAGCAAGCAGGGGGCGAGCCTGGGTTGCGGTGGGCTGGTTGTGGGTGCGAAGCAGGGGAAGCAGTGCCTGAGTGCCCTCTGGGCTCATCCACTTTGTTTTGGTGACTGTTTTACACTGATTTTATAGAACTGATAAGGTGCTTTGGAACAGCACCTGGAGGCTTATGTCACCATCCCTTGGACTCCTGCCTCCCCAGCTGTCAGGAAGTGTATGTCCTGGCTTTGGTGGCTGTACATTCCACACGACACTGTATCTTGTGTCTACAGGTGCCTACACAAGATACACATGTTCTCATAAAACAGCTTTTTTTTAAAAGAGGAAATATTGACTTGTGTGTGTTGTTAAAAGCTATGACAATGACTGAATGCTGATTTCCGTTTTACATATTTGGCTTAAAGTGAAAGAAGGGATCACATGGTATCTAATCCTGGAGACCTAAGCCTGGTTTTCCCCACATTTCCTGTGATCCTCAGGCTGGGTTAGGTGCCTCCGCTGGATTCTCACGTACCCTGTGCTCCCCTCACACTATATTGCTGTCTACTCCCCAAGGACTAAATTCCCAGGGATGAAGACCATGCTGTGTTGCCAATAGTTGTTTACCTAGGGCCTCGTAGACAGGGGCCTCGAGTAATGTTTGAAGAATGAATGTATGAATGATTTAATGCTAAACACCTGGAGTTAATAAGTCTGGGGCCCCTGAGACTCTGGAATGACCCTTGGGCAGTTATGTGGCTCCCAGGTCATAATTCTTAATTCTGTACTTTTGGTTCTGACCTATTCCCTGCCTGGATGTTACCCCCCAGAGACCTGTGGAGGTCCTGAGCTGCTCCTACTGGCCCCTTTCTTGGTCAGAGGCCTGGCCCCCTTCCACCTACTCTAAGTCTGGAGATCCTGTCTACAAATAGGTTGATCTCACCCTCTCCCCAATATTGAGTCCCATCTAGGTTTTCTACCCCATGCCCTATCAGAATCTGTAACCTCTCTGATGTCAGTCATTTCTGGGATGAAGTGGGGGTAAAGAGGAGGAAGGAGGAGGGTTAGCTTTCTAACACCAACCCTAGATACTCTGTTGAGACAGGGAGGCTAAAGTCTTGATTCGATAGCTCCCTCTGCTGGTATCAGCTGGCACCGCCGTTCCCAAATTTTGTCCCACCTTCTTTGCTTAGCAAATACTTCTGTTGATTGTTTGTTGTGCTGTCTGGAGCACTGCTCTCGTCCGTCACGTTGGTGTTAAGCCTCATCCTTATGGAGCAAGGAGTGAGTCGTCTATTTTTTTTAATTAACTCTCCTTCACAATGTAAGAACCTAAGATTAAAGTTGCCAAATTGATTACTGCATCAAGAACACAATTTTTCCCCTGAAGAAAGACAGAAAGACTGAAGTCACAGAGCTCCGCCAGGAATCAAAGAACACGAGATTCCTTCGCTGGATACAAGGAAATGACAGAAAATCCAATGGTGAAATTCCACATTTCAAAAGCCATCCTGTCTTTACCTGTCTTAGGCAACAAATAGACCCTTGAATGTTCTTTATGACATCTGGGACTTATTTACAATCTAATACTGGAGTCAGAAAGAATTTTTTTCCTTGTCGAATGCCAACCTTATGATAAATGTGAAAACCTATGGCCAAATACTTGGAAACACCTTTCGGTATGGCACAGGAGGCTGACGGCCCCTGTGAGGGCAAATACTAGAGGGGTAAATTTCTAGTCTGCCATGGCTGTGCTGAGAGACTCCACCGCTTATAGATGCTCTCACTACTCAAGTCATTGCTCATATCATGCCTGTAAAAATGAAGCCCCTGAAGGCCAATGGTGAAGGTCCAGAGGGCAAAGAATTAGGAAACCCTGGCCAAACCAACCCAAGGTGATCATTCTGAAATGTAAGTTTGGTGTCTTGCTGCATCCCTTTTTAACATCATGTGCACTTCTTGGGACTCAGCACAAAAAGCGAAGCCACAGTGCCCTGAGCCTTTGACCATACCGCAGTGCCAATTCAGCTAGTATTTCAGTTGCTTGGGGAGTTGTTTTCATGGGCGATTGAACAAATCTTGAGACAAAGGAGAGGCCGGAGAGCTGACAAGCACAGTTGAGGCTGCAGAGCACTGAGCAGAGAGGCTTTTGATGTTGAAGGGAAAGTCTTGCACACTGAGCTGCAATGATGTGGACAGTACAGGGTAACCAGAGGCAGAGCCAAGGCCTTCCCGCTGTAGAAGAGTGTCTACTGAGGCTGCAGATGGGCCCGGGGTAGGCACCATCCTGCAGGGACAGCCAACCCCACCGACTGCAGCTGTATTCTGCATCACCAGAACTACAATGTAACCTTACACTGCCGTGTAACATTGTGGGCCTATGAATGGTGCATATGTTTCTTGGGACCTATGTGGGGCCCACCAAGACTAAGAAACCACGGCAGTGCTGAATGACCTCCCTCAGCATGTGTCTTGTACTCTGAGGTACTCATCTAAAAACTGCCTGAGTGTTAGTGTCATCGAGCTAATCTGACTCTCTCCAAGAAAATACTTAAAAGCTAAGTGTGGTGAGTATTGGGGGAAGCAGAGACTGTTAGGGAAAATCTCTCTTAGAAAATAAATCAATTAAAAAAATGAGGGTGGGCATATTTTTAAGACCATCAGATAAGCTGCTGATCTAGACCAGGATGTGGCAATTTTTTTTGAAAAGGACCATAGAGTATAGGTTTTGCAGGCCATAATTTTCCTGTTGTAAATATTTACTTCTGCCATAAGTCATATGTAAATGAATGGGTGTGACTATTCCAATAAAACTTTATTTCCAAAAAAAAGCAGCACTTAAGGAATAGGTAGGAATGGTGATACTTTTTCCTTTTGGATATTTTCCCTTTACCTTTCAAATAGGGAAAACATTACAGATGCCTGGAATAAGTAGATGAATTAATTTTACATTTCTGAATGCCCCATTTTTTTCAAAATAAAAATGTTTATTATTCTGACAATAAAAATGGCACGGACTCTTATATAAGTTCAACATCTAGAAGGAGAAAAAAAAGAGAATAAAAATCAGCCAAATGCTTTTCTCTAAAGCCAATGACATGTGTGAGCATGGACTTCGGGCACCACGGGGTGTAAGCATATGACCCGCCACCACTTACTGCACCTACGGTTTGCAGCAACTTACTTAACCTTTCTGAGCTCCAGCTTCCTCACCTGTAAAATAGGGATAAGAGAAGGTCAGTAATAACATTTACTTTATAGAATGGTTTTGAAGATTGAATAAGAATATTTGAGAAGACCTAGCATGGTGCCTGCACCCTTTACAGACACAGTGAGTAAGTAAGAGTGAACACTATTTCAGGTTTCCTTGTTTCTTAATCTAGTGTTTTCTCCCTCAATTCTCACTGCATTCAGTGTAAACTGAACTCAAGTCAATAAACATTTACTGAGAACCTATTAGATGCTGCTGTGGTAGTTGTTGTTATTATATTAGAATGAGACCAGTTCTCAAATCCTACTTAGTTATTAGTTTAAGAAGAACTTGTCTTGCCCTGGCCCAGTAGCTCAGTTTGTTAGAGCATTTTCCTGATGTACCAAGACTGCGGGTTCAATCCCTGGCCAGGGCACATACAAGAGTCAACCAATGAATACATAAATAAATGGGAAAAAAATTGATGTTTCTCTCTTTCTCTTTCTCTCTCCCCCCACCCACTTCCTCTCTCTCTGTAAAAAACAAATCAATTAAAAAAATGAAAACCTTGTCTTGGAATCTATATAGCAGGGGTATCCAACCCACGGGCCGCACACAGCCCAGGATGGCTATGAATGCAGCCCAACACAAAACCATAAATTTACTTAAAACATTATTTATTTTTATTACTAAGTTTTATACTAAGTTTTATTACTTAGATATGTACATTTTCTATATTAGTGATCACAAACTTGGGACCTGCTTGAGGATTTTAAAAGATTACTGATAGGGCCGCTGCATAATTAGGGTTACTATGTGAGGACTTTTTGGCTTATCTGTGGTGGCGGATACCACGAAGATTGTGCATGGACCTTTTTTTCGATCATCAGTTTTCATTAGTGTTTGTTTGTGTATTTAATGCATGGCCCAGGACAACTCTTCTTCCAGTGTGATCCAGAGATGCCAAAAGGTTGGACACCCCTGCTATATAGAATCATCTTCTATTCACTCTTCCCACTAACATAAAGTTGATTTAAATGTGGGTCCTTTTTTGGTTAGGAAATACTAGAATGTAACAGGGTAGTTTGAGTATCACATGACTCATTCTAGGAAGGTGCCCACGAGTTTAGATTTTCAATAATATATATAGCTGTTACTGGCCCAGCAAGGCACAAGACTTTCACACCTATGGTTAATGAGAGTGAAAGTGTGGAGGGAGCCTCTTTTCTGGTTTTACTTTTGACCCTAGGACTAAGCTTTCAGGCACTGTCTAGATAAAACACTGATTTTCTGGACACCCTCCTAGGCTTCTTTCCTAGCGTTTGCTAGTGGTTCCCTCCCTGAACCTCATCAACTGCCCTCCCCAACTTTCCTTCCTTGTGTCCCTCCCCCACCCTCCAGCACCTGCCCTGACAACTTTCAAGACTAATTCTGTTTGCCTTGAGTCTGTTCCCACATCCTGTGGATACCCAATATATACCATGTCATCACTTGGCCTCCACTGACAGCAATTCTCATTTTCCTGAGGTTTTCAAGGATTCCAAAGTTCTACAGTAAAATGTATTAGAGTTCACTGTTCGTACTATTGGTTTTCCTACACACAGTTATAAACTAATTATAAGACAGAAAAATGCATTGTTTAAGATTACGGATCCTGGAGCCAGACTTCTGGGGTTATAATTCTGGCTCTGCCAGGTATTTTGTGATCTTGGCCTAATTACTGAACCTCTCGGTGCCAGTGTTTACTTATCTCCAAAAGGGGATAGTAACAGCCTTATTCTCTAGGGTTCTTACAGAGATTAGATGGGTTACTATTTGTAAAGCACTTAGAACACAGCCTGGCACTAGTTAGTGGTAGGTAAGTGTTAGTTATGTAATAGTTACCATTTATAGAGTACTTACTTAGCTATCTGCCAGGTCAGAACCTGTTACTTGCAATCCCCTCAGTCATGCAAAGTGGGTAATGCTGGCAGTGGTGTGCGTGAATTGGCCCATACCTGCTTAGGAGAGTTGAACGTCAACATTTCAGAAAGTTTGCAAGTGAGTTGTTAAACAGAGCCATTACTAGAAATAGGATTACAGAAATTT
>VMDR010003609.1:0-70089 GCA_007922815.1 Macrotus californicus
ATTTACAAAATGGTCACCCCAATAAATCTAGTACCCATCTGACACCATATATAGTAATTACAATATTATTGACTATATTCCCTATATTTTACATTCCTCCGACTATTTTGTAACTACCAGTCTGTGCTTCTTAATACATTTTTCACCCAGTTCCCCCATCCCCCTTTACCACTGGCTACCTTCCAAGTGTTCTCTGTACCTATGAGTTTACTTCTGTTTTGTTTGTTCATTACTTTTGTTGTTTAGACTCTGCATATATGTGAAATTATAGGTATTTGTCATTCTCTGTCTGACTTACTCCACTCAGGACAATATCGTCTGGGTCCATCCATGTTGTTGCAAAAGCAGTATTTCATTCCTTTTATGACCAAGTAATATTCCATTGTATACATGTACCAAATCATCTTTATCCATTCATCTATGATGGGCACTTAGATTGCATTTGTATCTTGGTTATGTAAATGATGCAGCAATGAACATATGGATGCATGTCTTCTCAAATTAGTGTTTTGGGTTTCTTCAGATAAATACCCAAAAGTGGAACTGCTGGATCCTTCTTTGTTTCTTGATAGAGCTTTTGTTTTGAAGTGTACTTTGGCCCTGGCTTCTGTGGCTCAGCTGGTTGGAGCATCTCCTATAAACCGAAGGGTTTCAGGTTCAATTCCCCATCAGAGTACATGCCTGGGTTTCAGGTTCGGTCCCTGGTTGGGATGTGTGCAAGAGGCAATCAATTGATATTTCTTTCTCACATTAATGTTTGTCTCTTTCCCCCTCCCTCTCTTTCCCTCTCTTTAAAATCAATAGGCATGTCCTCAGGTGACAATTAAAAATAATAATGATAAAGTCTATTTCTCTGGTATAAGTATTACTACCCCAGCTTTTTTGTTTGTTTCCATTTTCACGAAGCATCTTTTCCCATCCCTTTACTTTCAGTCGGTGTGTGTCTTTTGATCTGAAGTCTCTTGTAGACACGATATGTATGGGTCTTGTATTCTTATCCATTCAGTCACTCTGTGTCTTTTGATTGAAATATTTCATCTATTTGCATTTAAAGTAATTGTTAACAGCTATGTACTTATTGCTATTTAATTACTTATTTTTATCTTTCTGTTTTCTTCTGTTAAAGAAGACCCTCTAATTTTTCTTGTAATACTGTTTTGGTGGTAATGAACTCCTTTACCTTTTTCTTCCCTAGGAAACTCTTTAAATGTCCTTTGATTTTAAATGATAGCTTTGCTGGGTAGAGTAATCTTGGTTGCAAGTCTTTGCTTTTCATCACTTTGAATATTTCTTGTCAATCCCTTCTGCCCTGCAAAGTTTCTATTGAGAAATCAGCTGACAGTCTTATGGGAGTACCCCTGTAGGTCACTACCTGCTTTTCTCTTGCTGCTTTTAAGATTCTCTCTTTGTCTTTAACCCTTAATGTTTTACTTATGATGTGTCTTGGTGTGGGCTCTTTGGGTTCATCTTTTTTGAGACTCTCTGTGCTTCCAGGACTTGTGTGTCTGTTTCCTTCACCAAGCTAGGGAAGTTTTCTGCCATTATTTTTTTCAAATAGGATTTCAATTGCTTGCTCTCTCTTCTCCTCCATGATGTGGATATTCGTATGTTTGATGTTGTCCCCAACACTGTCAGTTCTTTATTTTTTTCTTTTTGCTGTCCTGATTCGTTATTTTTCTGCTTCCTTACCTTCCAAATTGCTGATTTGATCCTTTGCCTCAGCTAATTTGTGGTTGATTTCTTCTAGGGTATTCTTTATTTCAGTTACTGTATTCTTTATTTCTAACTAGTCCTTTTTTATGTTTTCTATCTCCATTTTTGTGTTTCCTCTCTAAGTTCTTGCCAAGTTGATCTGTTCTTCCCCTATGTTATTTTTCCCCTGTTTTGTTTCTGCTTTTTCTCTATGAAAGTCTCTCTCTGAGCTCCTGTCCGTGGAGGGTTCCTAACCATTTCCTGGTTTGACACTGCTCAAATAAACTTTCAAATTTTTTTAAGTTGTATTCTGTTTTTATTGTTCTTGACTTTATTGGGGTGACATTGGTTAATAAAATCACATAGGTTTAAGTCGTGCGATTCTATAACACATCATCTGTATATTATATTATGTGTTCATCGCCCCAAGTGTTCACCTATGTTCATTTTTTAATATTTATTTGTTTGTTTGTTTGTTTGTTTTGGAGACAGGGGAAGGGGGGAGAAAAAGAGGGAGAGAACCATTTATGTGAGAGAGAAACAATGATAGGTTGCCTCTTGTACATGCCCCAACTGGGGACCGAACCTACAACCTAGGCATGTGCCCTGACCTGGGAATCAAACAAGCAGCCCTTTGTTTTGAGGGATGAAGCCCAACCAACTGAGCCACAGTGGTCAGGACCCTGTTTTTTAAGTACCCTTATAATTAGTGTCTTGAATTCTGCATCTAGTAGATTGCTTGTCTCCATTTTCTTTAGTTTATTTTCTGGAGTTTTATCCTGTTCTTTCATCTGGGACATTTTCTTTGTCTCCTCTCTTTGGCTCCTGCCCTGTGTTTGTTTCTCTGTGTTAGGTAGAGGTGCTATGTCTCCCATTCTTGGTACAGTGACCTTATGTAGCAAATGTCCTGTGGGGCCCAGTGGCACAGTCTTTGTAGTTGATCACCCAAGTGGGGTGCTCCAGATGTGCCTCCCACACAGGCTATGTGGAATCTCCTGTTGTAGTTGAAGCTTGTTTGTTAGCAAGTCAATGGGCAGGATCGACCCCTAGGCTGATCCGCTGTGAGAACCAGCCACAACTACAAGGAAGGAGCTGCTGTGCAGGGGCCCACCCCACAGAGTAGGACTGTCTTCAGCGGGGCTGTGGTGCCCACCAAGTTCACCCCTTCATTGTGTCACTTCTGGAGGTATTTGGGTGGTGCTCCAGTGTGTTCTGAAGCTGTCCACTGGGTGTACTGGCTCTAGGGCCTTCCAGGAGGTGTAGGCCAAGGTCAGCCACTGCCTGTGTCCTGCTCAGGGCCACCCAGCATGAGATACAAAAAGATCTTCAGCTGGTTGTCACTGTGCTGGGAACTGCCCCTTGGAGAGGCCAAGCTGTGAATGGAGGCCAACTGACACTAGTGCAGGGCTTGGAGTTGTTTAGCAAGAAATACAGGACACACTGAGGCCAGATGCTGCTTGTTTGGGGTTTGCGGACCTTTGAGAAACTTTAGGAATGGCAACTGCATGAGAAAAGGTAGGCCTTTTTTTTTTTGGAAACACCACTGGAAGGGGCATGGATGGGCCTGCAAGTTGGTTGGGCAGGGTCTCAGGGAATAATGGGGGTGGGGTGGGGGTGGGAAGAGAGGCGGACAACGCTGTCAATCAGGTTGTGGAGACTCAGATATGGCACCTACAATATGGCACCCACCAATGCCTGTAGGGAGGGAAGGCTCAGCAAAGGAACAATGGCTTCTGCCAGTACTTCTGCCTGGAAGTAAGCTGCCCCATTAGTTGTCCCCTGAAGCAGACAATTCAGTCCCTCCCGTGTGGCCCTGGCACCTTCCAAGCTGCTGCCCCAGTGCTGGAGCTCAGAGCAAGTGAGTCCGAGTAAGTCTGTTTTCTGGCCCTTTAAGAGGAACGCCGGGAACTCCAGAAGCCCTCCATGTCCCTCAGCCACAGTCTGGTTTCCACAGCCAGAAGTTTTGGGGACTTCTGTTCCGGGCACCACAGCCCTGGGCTGGGGAGCCTGATGTGGGGCTGGGACTCCTCACTCCTCCGGGGGGAGCCTCCACAGCTGAGATATCCCTCCCAATTTTTAACTGCCACACATGTGTGTATGGGGCCTGCCCCTGCATCTCCACTCCCTGCTAGCAGCCTCGGCGTGGCCTCTTCTTCATATCCTCACTACAGGGTTCCTGTTCAGCTAGACTTCAGGTGGTTCTCAATAACGGCTGCTCTGCAGCTCAGCTGAAACTTTGATCTCAACTTGTCTACATTTAAAAAATGTTTTTAAATAAATACACTTCTGACATAAAAAATTTGTTTTAAGTTGTTTGTAAAAGAAAGCTTGAATACACCCATATTCATAGCAGCACTATTCACAACAGCCAAGAGGTGAAAGCGACCCAAGTGTCCATTGACAGATGGATAAACAAAATGTGGCCTATGCATGCAATGGGGTATTATTTAGTCTTTAACATAAAGGAAATTCTGACACACGCTACCACATCGATGAACCCTGGGGACATTATGTTAGGTAAAATAAGCCAGCACAAGAGAACAGATCCTGGGGGATCCCACTCATACGCGACACCAGAAACAGAAAGTAGAACAGTGGTTGCCAGGGGCTGGGGAGTCCGTGTTTAATGGGAACGGAGGTGCACCTTGTGATGATCAAAGCTCAGGAAATAGATGGTGGTGACGGCCGCCCAACAGCAATGTAAATGCACTCAACCCCACCGAGCTGTGCACTAAAACGTGGTTAGGGTGGTAATTTTATGTTCTGAGTATTTTACCACGATTTTTTAAAAAAGCTTGACACACAAAATAGTTTGATGTTTAAAGTCGGGGGGGAGGAGCTTCAGTTCTTTAGAAGCCACTTAGGAAGAACAGCTTACTCCAGGATGACGCCAAATAAACGAGGTGTTACGGGAGAAAGTGAGACATAGCCTGCACTCCAGAGACCTCTCATTTGGCGCTGCCGCCTTCTCTGCCTGGCATCCAGTGCCCTTCTCAAGCTGGCACTTGTTCAACCCCCTCCCTTCGGTCGGCTCTGCCACGCCAGCCTCGGGACTAGAGAGCACAGTGGGGGCGCCAGGGGCCCTGGGCGTCCCCTGCCTCCTTGCCACAGCCTCAGGATGGACAAGCACCCTGAGTGTGAGTGCGGCCGGGCCTCTGCCAGGCCCTACCAGTCTCCCTGCCCCCTTCTCTTGGCTCCTAGTCCATAAGAGCATTTGCCTTTCTAATTCTCCCCTTCTCACAACAAAAAGCTAAATGTTCCCCGAGCACTTGGCCTGGTTTCTGTGCGGGAGCAGAGATGGCTGAAGAAGGCAGGCAGCAAGAAGTCAGCCCCAGCAAGTTCTTGAGAGATGCTGCCTCGCACACCATGTGGCTTCATACACCAGCATCGATATGCCCATCTTTCCGCTCATCAGTGGCCAGAGACATTAAATGACTCCCTTCCTCAGTGCCCAGGGTGAGTCCTTAATTGCTTGGGAAAGAGAGAAAAATCAACAGCCAGCCTAGGACACTACCCCTGGTTCCCACCAAAAGATGAATCAATGCCTGAAGTTGGGAGGAAGCAGGTGTGAGCACCATCTTCTGCTCACAACCCGTGGCCTGTGCTGTGGCCTCAGCGGATCCCCGTGTCCTCAAATGTCATCTCCCCACTGGACCTCAAAGGGATGGGCGGACACGTGGGCTTCAGGATTTCTGGGTACAATATGGAGCAGTGTTAATTTTGCTTGGTAACTATGCTGCTGTGTCCAGATAGCTTTGTTCAAGTTTAAAAAAAAAAAATCTGTTTGGCCACTCTAACAAGTGCTCGCCAGAAATTGTAGGAGGCTGGTGGCAGGAGCCAGGTTATAAAAGGGAGATGAAACCCCGGACTGGAAAAAGAAGATCACGCGCAAGGGCTGCAGCTGTGAACACAAGCCCCATCTCCAGCGCCACAGTGTTTGGGGTGAGCGGAGGGAGAAGGGCCCAGAGTGGCTGAGGGCGCCCAGGCTCAGGGGGCCTGTGTGGGTGGGGGAGGGGGCAGGGCAGGGATTCTCAGAAGGGGCAATTATCCCTCAGGTTTGACCAACAGCAAGAAACCCACCAGGGATCCAGAAGAGAGAGCATCAGACTTAGGCAAAACTTTCATGAAGTTGCACGTTCTCCACCAGAAATCACCATCTTCCAGAAGCTCCTCCAATGTGTTTATATCAAAAGCACAGAGAGTAAAAACTGGAGAGGACCAAAACATGTGTGTTAGTTTAGCAATAAAGAGAGTGCCGATCAGGCTCCTCGTGCCTGGTTTTCTCAGTTCTGCACAACGAAGAAGCGCCTTCCCCCGGGGCTGGGCACACCAACCCCACATCCATCACCTCCGTTCTGATGGCGGCCACCCAAGGCCCAGGCATGGGGCTACAGAGAAATTAATCAGTCAACCCAGCCATTTAAATAGATCAGACACTTCACGCTTTGCAGGGTGAACAGGTGCGAGAGGGTTTCATGATGGTTGGCCACAAGGAACCCGGAGAGAGGCTGTTTCTCTGCACTTGAAGTCATTCAAACTCTTGATAATGGAAGGAGAACAGATTTTCAACCCTGAGGTCATCCGCGCAATGCTTCCCGCCAGCTCGGAAATAGTTACCGTGGCTCAGCCAAGCTGCCAACCCTTTCTAAAAACCCAAACCCTGCAAAGAAGAGAACTGAAGCAGAAAACTCCCGCATCTGCGACATCTGAACGTGTTCCAGGCTTCCGGGTCTGCCCGAGGTCTCGGTCCCCAAATGCCCAACCCACCTGGGAGTGCTGAAGAGTTGGACCTGGAGGCTGTCCACCCATCTGTCTGGGACCCCCATTTAGCCTTGGTCACTGGGGTGTGAGCAGCTCCAGACCACTGCCCAGCCTCTCAGCTGAGAGGGACATCAGAGGACACCTAAGGCCAGGCCACTCCCTTGTTTCTTAAAAAGAAGACTTAGGCGCAGAGAGGGGAAGGGCTGGCCCTTCATTTCCCAGTGAACTGGTGATAAACTGGGCTTGGGACCCCAACTCACTGAAGATCCCTACAGATCTTCAAGAGCAGGATGATGGGAAATTTCAAGTCACAGAACAGGTGGCCAAAGGACCCTGGAGGCCGATCTGCAGATGGATACCCATCTGGGCGCCCACAGGACCCTCTCAGCATGGGCTTCAGCTGTTCCCCTTGCCTCCTGCCTGCCCCCTTCGGGGCCACCTGTTCACCACCAGCACCAGCTTGGTGGAGCTGGGGCTCTGCCTCACTCGCCCAGCCTGGCAGTACAGCACTCAGCTCTGCACATGGCAGTTCCATCCTCCAGGAAAGGCACCAAAAGGGAAGGACAGCACAGCCTCAGGGAAGGAGGGGACAGCAGCTGGGAACATGGGACAGGGTGGCTTCATTTAGCTTCCTGGTGGAGTTGGTGTTTCTACAACTGCTCCTGAGCAGATTATGCACTCTCTGGGCCAGGAAGCCCAAGGAGCTGTCTCTATTACCCTGGGACCTCGAGGGCTCTTAGACCCGGACCCTCCTGGGCCAGGCCCTTAGCCTTGAGAGGTGTGGTTCGGATGCACTGCACTCCCTCTGGACCCCGGGACCAGGTTGAAGGGTCACCTGGCCACAGCCGGGGTGCACTCGGAGAGCACTCACACAGAAACCCTCCTCTCTTGTGTTCTACAAGGTCACAGTCCTCAAAAGGGTTGATTCTTTGGGAAGCCCAGATCTGGCTTAGCATGGACCTTTTTTCTCCAGCCTTCAAAAAGGAAATATATAAAAGTCAGAGCTATCGCTTTCTTCATCAGTCCGTGAATTCACTTGAAGGCTATTGAGCAAATCGGCACAGGCCCAGAGCCCCAAAAGGGAGGGCACTGTCCTGAGAAAAGAGAGGGGTGAGCTCTGCTCCCCCAGCTCGATTTCCCCACCAGGGTCCGCAGGAAGGGCGCCTGGCGGGAGCTCTAAAGGTACCGGCATGTGCGGAGGGACAGCCTTCCTCTTTCAGCCCCAGGACTCCCTTCAGGGAAAGGAGTCGACTTCAGAACCGACCCCCAACCAACTGCTGTCGCCCTGCTTCAGTCCCCTCCCCCTCGGGTCCACCGTCTTCTTTGCGATCAGGGCTCTCCTTCCATAGCACAAATCCAAACAAGTCCCCATTCCGTTTAAAACTCTTCACTATCTCCTTCCTATTTTCATCAGACATGGCCAACAGGGCTTGTGGGCTGGATCCTGCCCCACTGCCCGGCCTCTTCTCTCACCCCTCACCCACAGCACCGCAGCCACACAGAGCTTCTTTGGGTCCTCAAATTCCCCCAGAGATCTGTCACCCCTGGGCCCCTTGCCTACCTCTCCCAGGAATGCTCCTGATCCTAGCCCACTTGGCCAACTCCCATTCCTCCTTCTAGGGTGGAGAGTTAAAGAAGGCTCCAGAGCAGGCAGCCTGGGCTTGGATCCTGAGTCTGACACTGCCAGACTCATGGTGTCACCTTGGTTAAGCTGCTTAACTTTTATGAGCCTCATTTTTCTCACTTCTAAAATGAGAATAATAGTTCGACTTCCTCTGATCATGGTGAGAACAAATGAGGCAATGCACGCAAAGAGCTTTGCACACTGCCGGGCACACAGAAGGTGCTCAATAAATGCTAAGTGCAAGCAACCACCTGGACGACTCTTGCAAAGAGCCGTACCTGGAAATCCCATGTTCAGTAACAGGGAGAGCTAGGGTGGTCAGAGGAGTGCACCATTCTCCCCAAGGATGCACCACTGTGCCCCCACTAGAACGTGAGCTCCCCAAGGACTGAGGCTTCCCTCTGGTGTGTTCACTACTGAATCTCCAGAACTCTCAACTCAAAGCCTGATTGAAAACAGCCACAAGGGAAGCTCCCATTTGAGCACCCACCTGTGTATGGGTGCTGGACAAAGTCCTTTCCCAGTGTCATCGAGGTCAGCACTTTTGTTACTTCCATCTTACAGGGGAAGGCCCGGAGGCTTAGCAAGGCTAAGGCCAGGGCTGGAGGGACTCCTCACGATCCCATGGGCACTGTCCCACAGGTGCAGGAATTGAGAGGCTCTATAGCAGAGAAACTAACTGTCCCCACCCATTCTGCCCCTCCCTTTTAGTTATGGGGGTACAAGTCCACCCAGCTTGAGACCATACTTCTCAGGACACCTTACAGCCAGGTGTGGTCATAACTGGTTCGAGGCACTGCAAGATGAGTAGAAATGACACGTGCAACTCCCGCGTCACGTCCTTAAGGGAAATTACCCTCTCTCCGCTCTCTGGCAAGCTGGAATGAACCCAGGGTTCTGGAGAAACTGCTTCTACCATGAAGAAAAGGAAAGCACCCCAAAGTGTAGTAGAGCAACAAGATAAAGGCTGGGTCCTGTCCTGAATGACATCATGGAGCAGGGCTGTCTCCTCACCCGGCTCACCCCCTACCTTCGAGGTATTGAGCAAAAGAGAAATAAACATCCACTTTGCCCTGGGCCAGTATGTTTTGAGGTTTCTGTGGTACAGAAACAGCCTACAGCTAGACAGGAGGTCCCTGCCCAAGACACACAGCTCATTCCTTTTGTTGTTTCTGCAGCGTCCTGGTACAAGGGAGAGACATTGCCGGCCTCACTCCTGTTACTCGGAGTATCAGAAGGAAGTGTTAAAGCTGCAAAGAACAGAACCAGAGCCCAAGAAGCCCACGGGAAGCCCACAGTGAGCTGCAGCATGTCTGGAGGTCTCCTTCCACCTACGCCTGTAGCGAGGCCAGAAAAGGGAGCCAACTCTCATGGGATATTGCTCCCCAGATGGAAATCTCCTGAACAAGTCATTCCACACTCCCTCAAAGGCCACCCTGTGACAGCCTCTTGTGAAAACAACACTTTGGTGGCTATTTCTATACTGGAATGATGACAATTTGGGATTTGGGTTTCCCTCCCACAAAATGACTAGACAAAACAGCTTCTTTTTATTCAAATCATCCTGTGCCTTTGTGAAAACGTTCTCCAGCATGTTCCTGGAGGCTGCAAGTATATCTTACGCATGCAATCCATGTGCTCCTGAAAAATTAACACTTCCACGTTTCTACAAAACCTCATCCTTTTAAAATGTACGTGTTGAGCTTTCCAATTAAAGGAGAGCTGTCATGAATCTGTACATAAAAGTGAATCATTTACCCCCCTGGTATGTGCTGTAAAAATCTGACTCCATATCCCTTCCGGAGCCTAGCAGGTCCTTATCAGCTGTCCTGCAGCTCCTCGCTGTGCCTCTGCAAGGCCAAGAACCAGAAGCAAATGCAGTGTCTCAAGTACATGTGTCTCTGCCTGAGGAAGCTGGGCTCTCATCTCTGTGGCAAATAAAATTCTCCATATATCAAGGAACAGAAAACTCATGTCAAGGAGGCTCAAGAGAATTTTCTGGTTTGGGCCACTGAAAGGTCTGGAGGTAGAATGGGCTTCATTGAAGACATCATCAAGAACTCAGTTATCTTCTGTCTGTCCTCTCCACCCCTGTGGTATTGGTATCTTCCTAGGGAGGTTGTTCCTCATGGTGGCAAAATGGATGCAGCAGTTCCAGGCTCTGTATCCACATACCATCCAAGGTAAAAAGAGAAGGCTGGTTTCCAGAATCTTCTCCAGAAGAGTTAAGGTACCTTATTACACAAGCCTCTAGCCAATATCCTCTTACGCCTCTTTGGACCAAACTGGGTCATACGTCTATTCCTGAACCAATTTCTGTAGCCAGGGAAATGCTGCATGTTGATCAATCATGTGACAAAGAAGACAGAGTCATCCTGATTGGATTATACAAATCACGGGCAATTCCTCTCTGAGCCGCCTGGCTGTACGCAGAGGAGGGTGGAACGAATGTTGGGGAGATGATTGGTGATTGAAGATTACATTAGCTTCCTTTGGCAGCCACACTGCGTAGCTGGACTCATAAATTTTCCCTTCAACTAAAACCCTTCGGTCTCTCTGATAATATAGGTATCCGCTGCACTGTAACAGTGCCATCCAGTTTTTGAACGTACGGCAAAGACTTCAGATTTTATCCTGGTGAATTTTTCAATGGATGAGCTCAGTTGATTCTGTCATCCAAACTTAGAAAACAAAGCTCTCATGATCAGCCTCTCCTCACAGCACCCGCCAGCACAATTTACACTTGCCGCTGTCTCCATGAAACCCTCAGCCCAGCACCCACGGCAGCGTGGGTGCCCCGCAGAGCTGCCAGGTTCGCTGCGCTGTGTCTGGGCGCTGCTGCTCTCGCCCGGCAGCTGGGTGGGCTCCCCGCTCATGTAAAACAGCGTGAGAGGTGCTGCTGTTTCTACCAAAGCTAAACTGGAAAGACTCAACAAAAGCAAGTCACTAAATTTACAGAAGAAGTGCTGTCAACTGAGATGTGAGAGGGTTTCTGGGAAAGACTGGAAAGAAGTCACAAAAAATCGAAAATTCTGAACTCAAATAACTTCACAAGTTTCTCCAAGGACTCGCTTCCCTTCAGTGAAACTGAAGACTAGAGACGACGTGTTGTGGGCAAGGCTTATGCTCAAGAAAGACCACGGAACCCAACGAGCACACCTGGACGCTAAGAAAATGTCTTGGCCCTAAGAAGAAGCTTGGCAAATGGATGTACGTTTACATGTCTTAAGTTAAAGTGAAATATTTCAATGTTTATCTGACTTATTTGATTATCCAGCCAACTACTGCCTTCCATCACGGGACATTAATGGGCTTCCCGTACGGTAATCCCATGCCACACACACCCCAGCTTCCTGCCATACATAACTTTACCAGCCTATTATCAATCTTTCCCTCAAAGGAAGAAAAATGTTGAGAAAGGCGGCCTGAGCTTAGAACTGTCCCCGTGCCCGCAGGTCCGCCTTCCTTGCTGACGGGTCAGGATGGAAGGAGGGGCTTCGTAACAGTGGGTGTGGACCTGCAGGACAGGTGGGACTTGGAGAGAAGGGAGGCAGGCGAAGAGACTCACTGGGAGGGCGGTCACGTCTGTGGGGGAAGAGAGTGTGCATGTTGGCTGTGAGGGTGGGAAGGAACAGGTGCAGACGGGACGTTACAAAGGGTTAATCAACGAGACCAGGTGACTGGTTGAGAAATCAAAGACGAAGATGGGGTTCCTGAGGGCTCACCTCGGCCTTAAATAGGGAAAATGACAGAGGAATACATCTAGGCTTATGGATGAGATTTCAAATGTCTGAAGTTTGAGATGACTTAATGTTTCCAAACAGATGAGAACATAGGCAGATAACTCAGAACCATTTACATCTCACCTCTAAGAATAAATGAAGTCACTGGGGTAAGAAGCGTAGAAGGCAGGGCTCACTTCAGAGCACACCCACATTTCAGGTGGCTGGAGGAAGAAGAGCGGCTGGGCATGAGCAGAAATGTTGGGGTGGGAGGGGAGCCATACTCGTGAAGACAAAAGTGAAGTGAGTTTCAAAGGGGAAAGAGGCCATGGGGCTGAACGCTTCAGGGATGCCAAGCAGGGCCAGTGAACTTGCTATCAAGGTCACTGGTTGGCACAGTTAAGAATATTTCCATGGTGTGCCGAAGCAACTGTGGGAGCCTGTGGAGATCCGGGTATCGTGGCTGCCTGGGGTACCACTTCTCCTTCAGGGGCCAGGAGCAGCCAGAAGGAGTGTTAGGGGAAGAGGATGGTGTTCAGGAAAAAAGAAACACTGCTTACCCGTGAAGCCATCAATACAGAGGGGTGGGGAGAGAAGATAAGCTCCCAGCCCGTGGTATTATGCAAAGCACTTTTTTTTTTAAAGATTTTATTTATTTTATTTTTAGAAAGGGGAAAGGAGGAAGAGAGGGAGAGTAACATCAAAGTGTGGTTGCCTCTCACATGCCCTCTACTGGGGGACCTGGCCTGCAATCCAGGCATGTGCACTGACTGGGAATCGAACCAAAGACCCTTTGGTTTGCAGGCTGGCACTCAATCCACTGAGCCACACCCACCAGGGTGCAAGACTCTTTCTCAAGAGAACTAGGGACAAGCCCAAAGCTCAGGAGGATGTATGTCAGACACAGAAGAGGCAGCCAGGCTGTAGAAGAAGGAGTACAAGCCATCCTGGCTCACCTCCTATGCGCCTGCTTCCCCCAAGACTAATGACCCACCATCCTCAAGCAGGGTTCTACTCCGACTGCGTGGCAGCAGAGGTCTGCAGAGGGGCCCTTTCATCAGGACTTCAGTTCCAGGCTACACAGGGGAGCCCAGGAGCTGCATAGCATCCAGCTTTTTCTGCCTTATCATTTCAGGCCCTGCTTCCTGCAGTGGGTCTCCTCCCCAGGCCCAAAGGCTGGCATGTGCGAGAGGCAAATGTTGGGGAGGCTACAGAAGCCACTGGGAGCATCCCTAGATGTGTGAGGTCTTTCCAGCCAGATGAACACCAGACTCCTGAGTCATTTTCTATGTTCCCCAAAGAAAGGGCTCAAAGTGAAACAGGAGGGGAGGAGAGAAGGAAGGACAAAAGAACAAACAATTCTCAGTGTGGACAAGGAGAGCTTAACCACTGTCCGGGTATTGGAGCACCAGCACTGAGGGATGGTAACGCAGCCTGTCACGGAAAACAGCTTTGGGTTGACCTTCACACTCCCAACCTGGAGCCCAGGACCCCACAAGCCCCACAAATACAATGACCAATAGATGGTGATGGAGCCTCAGCCCTGCCACCCCCACTCAGAGGGATTCTTGGCCCTCCTAAGAGGTGGCATACCTTGTCTAAGAGGAGATAAAGGGTGGTTCATACGCCATTTCTTCTGACTTAAGTTTCCTCCAGTGACCTCTCCACCATCTTTCCAGTCTTCCTGGATATTCTGCTAGCAGCTCAAGTTCACCTCCCCAACCTTTCCCCACTTCAAAGCTACCAGGTACATCATACTAATAATACTAATATTGGAATAAATAATTATTATTATTTATGCACCTTAAAAATAAAGTATTCCATCTTTGTCATAGCTCATTTGCTCTTCACAGCTACTAGCTCTATTTTGCGGCGAGGGCGTCGAGGCCCAGAAAGGTAAAGTGCCTCGCTCAAAGCGCTGAAATGAGCTGCTGGTATAGCCTGAACCAGAAACCAAGTCTTGTCTCCCAGCCCCGGGCTCCACCTCCAGTATCCTGTTGCCTCTGGATGCCCTCCCTCTCACCTCTAATGCATCTGAACTTATGTTCTCCTGGGTCTGCTCCTCAAACAACATGTAGCCCCAAACTCTGTCCCTCTCCCTGGCCAAAATCTACATCATTTCTTCCATTTCTTTTCTTTTTAAAAAATGTCTTTCCATTTCCATGTCCCACATTTTGGAGACATTTTATCTCCAGCTATTATCAGTTCTTTCTTCTGTCTCTTCCTTTGTTGATTTCAAGATTCCCAAAACCAGGAAGAAAATGATAACACGGCTGTATTTGCCCAACTGTCTGACCATCACCTGCGGCAGGACAGGGCAGGGTGCGCATCCAGGAAAGAGGCGGGGAAAGCAGCACTGTGGCCAAGGTTTCAGCTTCAGAAACGTGTTTCTTCCCCCTCTGACTTCTGCGCAACGTAAGCAATGCTCTCGGACTCACCCTCTTGACCCACGACTCGGCGTCAAGCTTCTCTACACCACCACCACTTGGGAACATGATGATGGTCTTCACTAGATTTCCTCGAACCAGTGCAGGGGAGCCCTGCCCCCTCCAGCAAGGGAGCACTTCTGACAGTGCAGAGCCAGGACACCTGAGTCCTTGCCTAGGGATACCCCACCCTGGGTGGTGGTGGGTGGTTGGGAGAGTCACACCAGAGTGACAATAATTGATTAGCAAAATACTTAAATCAACACCACAAAATGTATGGTTCTGTGTGTTCATTTAATTGTTTGCTGGGCATGCTGAAGGGCAAAAACTGAACTAGTAGGAAAGGGGAGGGGGGTGCCTGAGCATTCCTTCCCTGTGCCTTGAAGTACTTCCCACCGTGCTGGTTTGTGTGGGGTGGGGTGGGCAGGGGACTCCAGGCTGCTCACCTGGGGTTGTGTCTGCTCCACTCTGGCATGGGGAGACCCTTATGTTAGTGGAGGTGATGGCTGTCATGAGTACTCAAGGACACAGTGGGTTCCACGTCTTCCACAGGGTGAGGCTCTCCAACCCACTCTCATGACTGACACCAGCTGAGTGATCTTGGGCAATTGCTTCATCTCTTTGACCAGTAACTTCTAAAATACCTCAAGGGGCCCCAGGATTTAGTGGCATCACCTCAAGGCCTTCCCTGGGGTTGAGGGGTGGCCTAGCCCATGGGGCCTCCCTAACTTCAGGGCCCAAGGTCATACCATCATTAGGTGATAAGGTTGGGATTTGAACTCCAGTTGCCTGGCCCCAGAATCGAGGCCCTCAACCGTTGTGCTACACCACCTCTCAACAGGACTCATGTTACACACACCAACTAGGTCTGACCACAACATGGTGAGACTGACTTTTTAGCAATCCAGAACATTCCACATTCACATATTCTTTGAGTAAGACCCTCGGGTATGGGGAAAGGCGGGGTGAGGACGGTTCATTGATTCTAATGACACCATAGCCCAAAACATTTCTGGGACTGGTCTCCAGGAGCTGCCCTCAGGAGTTGCTGACTATCCCACGTGGTGGCAGCTCCTGGACCCCTGCATCCAGAGAGTTCTTTTATATCCAGTCCCAGCCCTTGGGTGTCAAGTACAGTGCACCCAGGCTCCAGGATCAAGCTTGGGTGATGTTGTTGTTGGATAAAAATTCATCGTGACCGCAAAGTAACACAACCGGTTTCCCTCATGGGGCTGGCAGTACGGCTCCTCCAGCCAGTGGAAGAAATGTTTCTCCTCCCAAAGTGGCTACTAAAGTAGATGGGACACTCATCTGTTTGGTGAAAAACAAAAAATCGGCTCCATCCTTTACAGTCACACCTCTAAAGCCAACGAGTCATGAACTTGGAGTTGTTTTTCCAACGGTGGAGATGAATTTCCACTGATTTGCACACCCGCTCACTCACTCCACGACTCTGCCTTGTAAGAAATGACACACATTTTCGAGAAGGCTGGCCAGGTGAGGAGTTCAGCCCAAGGCCACGCACAGAGAGACGCTCAGTGACCCTTGATGAGAATGAGTCACAGCACAGAGCGCCAACAGGAGTGAGCTGGCCGCGTCCCATCCCTAGTCCTTCTGAAAAATGCAACCGCCGAACTTCCACTCTGCCACCCTCACCGCCGTTCCCCTCCTGCGCTGGTTTGAGTTCAATGCCGCCAGCGGCCAGCACCAATGCCTTCTCTCCAATGCTCACTTTGTTGCCTAAGTGGCGCCCTTTGGCTCTTGGTGCCAACAGACCAACCCCCTAAAGTTATCACATAGCCCCCAATTCCTGGGCCTCTAGGGCTGGTTTCTGTCCCCAGACAAAGAGCTCAGTATGCTGGGACATTGGCAACAAGAATCACGCATCTTCTGGGTCCTTTTTCCAAATGGCTTCTCTCTTTCCTATTTCCCTTGCAAGACCATTGAAAAATGGTGGGGACCAGCTCAGGAAAACACCCAAAGAGGGGGTACTGAATCTGCTGCACCAAGAAGAACTGGTGATCCCAACAGCCTGCCCTGCCAAAGAGACAGACAGATACACTCACAGCAAGCACTTTCCAAACACCTACCACTGAGCATGCTGGGCTACCCTGTCCTCCGTTCCCGAGAGGCACAACTGGGATGAACAGGTGCAATTCCCAGCACATCTCTCCCAGAATTGGCCTTGCAAGAGAGTGGACACTACAGGAGGGGGCAAAGCAGAAGCTGGGCATCCTTTGTCAGGGTTAAGGGTAAAGAGGATTCCAGAATTGGGTGGGAGGTCAGATGCTGGAGAATCCCTGGAGTCCGCTTGACCCTTAAAATTTAATGAGAAAGATACACATACGCACACAAGCCCCCAGCCTACCACTGACATTATCGCCTTCCTTGAGAAAACAGATTTCCATCCCAGGCTATTCCAGTGGGAAAGCAGCCCTAAAATCGTGCCCTGCCCTGATGAATTCCCAGCCCAGACGTGGTGGAGAACTCTCCCACGGACTTGCTTTAAGAGCTCAGTTTCTTCCCACACAACTCACTTTCAGGTTCTGCTCTCTGAACCACCCCCCACACACCTTCACCAGCTCCCACACCAATCCCTGTACTCCAGAGGCAGGTGTCTGGGGCACAGGTGGGAAGCCCGGCTCCTCCAAGCCACTGTCACTGCCACCATTTGCAGAGCCAGGCCCCTGAGCAGCTGCCGCCTCCTCACTGGCCTTGCCGGGCACACAAGCGGCTGCCAGCCTGCTTTCAATATCCGCTCGTCCCTTGCTGGCCTACCAGCCAGACGGTCCCCCCCACCCCTTTCTCTTTGAAGAAAAGTGATTTAATTTCATGAGACTTGGGGTAATCATGTTATGATCTTCAACATTAACCAGAACCAACTCCCTGCTACAGGAGGGTGGGGAAGGAAAGGGGAAGAAAAAAGTAAACAGTCCCATTCGGGATTGCCAGAAATGAGAGGAAAAAGAAAATCACAGCAGCTGCTCTGCTGGTTCCCCTGATGAGGACGGGCCTCTGCCAGGAACGGGGCCTCTGTGCCAAGGTTTCTGGAAACAAGGAAGTTGGGCTTGGCAGGACCTCCACTTCTACAGGTTAATCAGCTCAATTCTGGTGGGGGGAGATACTGGTTTTCATTCCTCAGCCTCCTCTCCCATTCCCACCCCACCCCTGCATCCACTCACATCCCCTGGTGTTCTGCACCCCACCCCTGCCCTGCAGCTGAGATTACCTGACATCCTTCCCCACCTGAGCTGGGGCTGCCCTGCCTCCTCTCTGAGGCTGAGCCCAGGATGCAGAGCTGCTTCAGAGGCCAGGTCAAGCAGCCTCTTTAAATTTCCCTGAAGGCTTCACCCCTGCCGACCTCTCAGAGCTTTCTGGACAACAGCAGGCTTGATGAGAAGGTTGGGGTCAGAAATGAAAAGGGTAAGTCAGGAGGAGGGGCACTTAAAAATGACAAGGAATAATTCAGGGCACAACCCCAGAACAGTGCATCTAAGGGTTAGCTGGAGTCAGCGAGGAATTCTCATGAACAATGGTCCTTCTTGGCAGACAGTCCAAGGGTGTGGTGCTAGCTTGAAAAAACAGCAAATAACACAGGCTCCGGGGCCACCAGGGAGGGGGCTGGTGCGAAGCTGGAGAGCTGGGGCAAGGGACTTCCTGCAGACACCCAGGAAATGATGGGTCAACACAGAGGGTGCTCGCCCTTGGGGCTCTGGCTCCAGGGACATCGCGGCAGAGCTCAGCTCTGTGAAGGGCAGGCAGCTGTCTCGCAGCCCCGGCTCCCCCCCACCTCCCTGGGTTGCCTGTCTGCTCAGACCCTCAAAAGGCCAATGCAGGTTCTCTGGCCCCTCCTTAGGGATGCTGAAACTGCAACATCTGCTAGGGACTGTGACACACAGGGACCACCATGCCACGTAAGGCAACTCCTCACACCCCCATCTCTCAGCCTCACCAGCATCCATTCAGACTTCTCCCAGAGGGAAATGAGGCCCTGAACGTGACTGTGGAGACATATGTTTGCAGTTTAAGTCCCTTTCTAGGGTGTAGGGGAAACAATTCAAGTGAAATTGGCCACCGTGTGACTGCCACATTGTCCCCAGGCCCCCATTCCAGGCTGCTGGCTGAAGGGCATGTGTGTGGGGTCCTCGCCATCCAGGCAGGCAGGTGGGCACACCCTCAGACCCAGGGTAGGCTAAGTCAAATCCTACAGTGCCCGACATAGAAACTATAATTCATTTTAATACATTTCTGTCTTTGCAAGCTACGTTTTTGGTTTGTTGGGTTTTTTCCCAACTTCATATAAAAAATTTAATTTAAGATAAAGGTCAAGCCGAGTAGAACCAGAGGGATTACGAAGTCTAATTACCAAGAATGTGAAGAGATATTATTGTCTTAGAAAAGTGATCAAAGCAGGCTTAGAGCACATCTTGGACCATGTCAGGGGCTTAATGCAGCACTTCCAGAGACTGCCCTTCAAATGCTTGGGAACAAAATGAAGAAAATCGCTGTGTCCAGGGGCATCGGTGTCAGGCAACCTGTGTTCCCTCAAAATCAGACCCATGCCCCCTGGGAGGGCAGACTCCCCAGGCAGCTAACAGAGGTGGGAAGGAGCTGCTTCCCAAGCCTGCAGCCTTCACGGTTTGTGGCTCTGCTCCGAATACAGAATGTTCCGAGAGTTGGAGAAACTGAGGTCTGCGGGGAGCAGGATAAGCTGAGGACAGGGAAGGGCTCCAGCGAGACGCAATGTGGCGGTCACACATGGCAGGGACGTGTGGAAACAGAGCATCCCAGAAGTCTCGAGAAGCCGCAGGTGTGGGTCTGAGCCCACAAAGCACCTGTCTCTGAACTGTGAGCTCCAAACCAGTGGCGGCTTGGAGCAGCAGTGAAAACGCTGGACAAGGAGACAGGAGATTTAGGTTCTAATCCCATCTTTTCATCACATGGTCCTCTTCCAAAGGCAGGCTAGAGGAGCCGTCATTGCCGTGCCTGCTCCCTTGTGTCTCTCCGACCTCTCCACACAGTGAAGCGAGTTTAGACAGAACTTCCTTTCTGGGTGGGGGGAACAACCACACATGACACTTCTGAATCGTCCTGACCAGCAATTAAGTAAATCCCTCCGAGAAGGTTTATGGCTAACTTTCCTTGAGCGCTTGATGTGAACCAAACATTTGAACTAGCTAAGCACTTGAACCAGCTCATGTAATTCACAGCAATCCTGGGCGGAGGCATTAACATCGCCCCCAATAGATGAAAGGAGAACCTGAGTCACAGAGTGGCTGGGACACCTGTCCAACGTCACAGAGTTGGTACACGTTAGAAGTTTGAGCCTAGACATTCTCCATAGAAGTCCCACCTCTCCGGCTTGCTACACAGCCCACTAAGAAGAGGTGAGGGAAGGATTCCCGAAGTGCTCTGGATGTAAAAGCTCGCAGCCACGTGCCTGGAAACAAGCTAGACTAGCTCACTCTTTGCCTCCAAAGGTTGCCTGCTTGTATCTGGATTCCCCACCAGTATCTTCCCAGGAGGGCTGTGCATGCGCGATTCATTTGACCTGTAGCATGACCCCGGGTCTTGGTACTCTCACCAAGGGCAGCAAAGGTGAAACATATTAGAGCCACAAACAGGGGATCCAAACTTCAAACATTTTCTTAACGTGGGGAGGGGGGCAACCTGACCAGTCTTTCTTCCTTAGCAGCAAGAGGAAGCCCAAGGAAACATTCCCGCTCCGACTCTCACTTCAAGTTGCCGGTTGGCCCATCTGTCCCCAAATCCCAAGAAGCTAGGTGTCCCGCGATGCAAACAAGGCAAGACCTCCAACGTAGAGAGCATGGGGAGTGTAAGAAGGATGTCACTCAGAAGACTCAAACTCTTCTCAAAAAGAAAATGACCTTCTTGGCTCCATTATTTTGTTTTAACAAAGTGAAAGTGATTAATCCATAGTCAAGCTAAAATAGTTTATATGCAGAGTCTGCTGAGGGCTTTTTAATTATGAAACATGAAAGAAAAAAATGTTCATTCTTCTGCTTTGGAATAACAAGCCAATAAAGTGGAAATTAAATTGATCTTTAAAGAAGACCAGAAAGAAATGTTCCTAAAACTTAATTTCCACTCGTTTTTTTTAATTCCCATAACTATAAACTAGTTGAATAGACCTTTAAAATGTTTTAATAGGAAAATTCCTGGGAGGGGAAGTGAGATCTTGGTGTCTAAGAGGTTCAAATTTAACAGTTGAGAAAAGTGTCTCAGCAACCCATAATTCCCACAGGATTGTGAAATTCATCAGCACAGGCCTCTGGGTACCCAGTCTTCATGAACGGTGGAAGAAGTCAGGCAGAAAAGCCAGAGGCCATGTGCAAGGATAGGAAAATTCGGCATATTACTCTGAAAAGCAGACGAGCTTATTCCTGTACTGAGGGTGGGGGCTGTCCAGAATGCAGAGCATCAGCCAGGAGGAGAGCTAGGGGCAGTCTGTGTTGCTGCCGTGACCTGTGGAAACAAGCCACACCCCCTCCTGCATCTTAGATCCTGCACTGAAAACTTGAGGTTGACATGCTGTTCCCTCCCAAAGTGAGAAAAGGCCTATAAAAGTGGGGGTGGGGGTGCGCCTTAACTAGGGAACATAATCTGACTCTATTCACACCAAATAGGTACTTCATAAACACATCAATCCCCTTTAGCCCGGCTGTTCTTTCTTTTACGCAGCCAATAACCCTTTAAGCATCTCATCAGAGGTGCTGTGCCGTGGGGGCAGAAGCAGGTGTGAATTTGCACCAGGACATCCAGCAGCTGGGCAGGGAGCATCCTGGCTGAAGAATGATGAGCTAGGCATTCATCCCCCAAGCCTGGGGCCCCAACCCCCACGCAACTCACCTGCTGAGGGGCTAGACAGGCAGAGATGCTGGAAGAACTCCAGACCCAGGCCCAAAGGTACTTGCGCAGCACAAACCTAATGGAACACAGAAGGTGGCTGAACAAGTTAGAAAGATGGATGTTAGGGACAGACTGAGAAGGGCCTCATATTCCATGTGAAGAAACTTGGACTTGATTCTGTAGAGGACAGGGATGAAGAATCAGAATCGTAGAAGAAGGCAGATGGGTGGCACTTTGTCAAAGAACAATGGGGGTGTGAATGCGTGCAACTAGAGCGTTGTGTATATGATGTACCTTATTTCACTGACAAACATATTTACTCTCGTGAAACCATTGTTCTGTGGCAGCGGGAAGCTCAAAGATCCTGAGACTCAAATTATTTATTGTTTTCTATGGCTCACTCTAAATCTCAGAGCACATGTACCTCTTTCATACTCCACTTCCGCCCTCTACTCAAGGTGTATTCAACCACTTTGAGTCAATGTCATGGCCACATCCCTGCCAATACCAGCAGTGCCATTTTCAATACTTTACTTACACAATCCATGGCTTCAGTTCAACCATTCTGAATATCTACTAGTGAACTGCCTGTCTGAATGCAACCAGTGAGAGCCGATGTCTTTAATACAATTAGTGACTTTCTTAACCAGACAATGATATACGCTATTGCATTTTATCCATTTTTTAGTGTTTCATGAATACATCCAGATTGGGATGTCCATTCATCATACATATATTTTATACCATTCTCCAGACACGTGACTGTATATAATCTCAAACTAAAGGTAAATGTTCTTGCAGAAGAGCTAGGATTAGCAAAATGATAAATGAGGACTTGGTGCATTTATGCTTAACTCTGTTCATTATAATCATTTGTTTAAATTAAGCTTTCCTGCCTTCCTGGGCACTAGTCAGTAAGTGGTAAAGTGTTTAAATTTCCACGTACTTCCCTTGCACGAGCACACTGTCCACACTTTGGGAGGCTCCCAGCACAGTGTCTGCCTGTGATCGCGCGGGCCTGCCTGCCTGCCTCCCTTCATTCAGGGCGGCTTTCTGCTGAGCTCACACACTGAACCAAGGACCAGCCCGGGGAATGGGAGGGGGATCTCAAAGCAACTCGGTGCCTGTCCCAGTGACATCTGCAGTCTTGTGTCAGGAGACAGGCATCAAATGAGTGAACAAATATGTGAACGAGATCTTCCAGATGGTGAAAACGTGACAATAAGACGCCGTGGGCGTGAGGGGTCACTCCCAGTCAGGGAAGGCCTCTGAGCAAGGCATGGGGGCTGAAACCTGAGAGACGAGGGGGAAAAACAGCCCAAGGGAGAAAGGAAGAGCAGGCTGGAGCAGAGGGAGTCTTGAAGACGGGAGGCCAGCGTGGCTGCAGTGCGGGGCATGTGCCTGAGAGGCAGGCTGGCATGTCATCGGCAGGAATGCAAGGGAAGCCACTCAGGGCTTAAAGCAGGGGTTTTGTGTCTTCCCTGCCTTACGTGCGGAAATGAATCAATCCAGAAGCACAAGAGACTTCAGTGGTAGCTTGAGAAATGACATGAAAGAGACTGATGAGAAATATTTTGGAGGGTACTACTGATCAGACTCGGTGATAAATTGTTTGGGAAAGGGGGAGGTGGTGAGAGAGAGAGGAATGGAAGGCAACTCTCCTAGGTGTTTGGCCTGAGTAGTTTGAGGGCCCTAGTAGACATCCCAGTGGAGGTGAGAAATGGGGGACTGTGGGGTTTGGAGCTCCGAAGGGAGGCCAGGGCCAGGGAGGGAAAACTGGGAGGCCCTGCACAGCTTTATGAAAAGTCAGGAGACAGGATGAGGTCACCTACAGGGAGACTGTGTCGAACGAAGAGAGGAGAGAACTCCGTCCGGAGTGAGCTCCCAAATGCAAAGGTCAGGCAGAGGAGGAGTAACCAGGATAGATGGCTGCACAAGAAACGGATAGACACATGGATTTATCTGCCAACAGCCCTAACCAGTTACTGTAATCAGCAAGGGAATAGGACTATTTACTCAACACACACACACCCCCATTGACAAGACAGCATAACTCTCCCTCCTACTCCTCCAAGGACAACAACAGGCTACAGCCACCCACTTGATCTTGAACAAGAAATGGCCAAATAAGGGACTGGTGACCAGGGTGCTCTGTATTGCTTACTTGATCATTTGAAAAGCACGTAAATCAGACTGGACAACCCTGGGGAAAGGGATCCAGATGGGCTTCTCTCATTCCCAGAAGCAGTGGGCTCTGACCACGGCTCCCTCCACAAGGCGTGTTTGAGTCTAGGCTGAAAGAGAATCCTTACTCTACTGAACGCTCATGCCAACCCCCTTCAGAGCATCACGTGGAACCCTCGCATGACGGTCCAAATCCTGCCTTTAAGCTTGGACCATGGAGAAACACTATTTTGTATGTATTGTGGCAAAAATACCAAAAAAAAAAAAGCTTTAAAGGTCATTAATGATATCTACAAAAGGCAATACGGTGGGTGAAAAATTAGTCTTTCCTTAAAAACAAAGAGGTACTGATCGCCTCATCCCTGCGGCAGGATTTCTCAGTGGAAAACAGAAAAGTAGAAGCTTAAGAAAATGTGCTTTCAGATTTTAGAGAGGCATGTAACAAATTCTGAAAATATTGGCCACAACCCTGTGTTTTTTTCTAACATAAAGCACCTCTGGCGAACCCGTTACATGTCAACCGTGAGTTGACACTGTCACCCCTGCAGATATGCTGGGTACAGACACCCTGCCCACATGGTCCGTGAAATGTAATGCCTGAACATAAAAAACTTAATGTGCTATTTTTCTGAGCTTTCTCTTAAAAAGCAGGGTGACTCTTGGGTAGCAGCAATTTCCCCTTCACACATCGGGAGATCATCAAGGTGCCTGATTGCCCTGAGTAACGCTCAGGGCTGTCAGAACACTTCAGGGCTGTGAATTAGCATTTCAAAACCGCTTGCAACCTAGGGCAGGAGGGCGTTTTCCCTTAGCTCAAGACTTGGCTGGCTGCAATGAAGCCAGTATTAAATGCACACCTGGAGAAGCCGTATTTCTGCAGGAGCACTGAATAGGGGTCTCAAAAAATGTTATCAAAAGGCTTGAGAAATATTCTGGCTCAATAATCATATAGCCTGAAATTTCCAGAAAGGATCTGAGTTCAAGTGGTCTGTTCTATGTCATTATAGTTCATTAAAACATCCAGAATATCTCAACACTTCAGAAACAATGTTTTTCTAGATTTGCTTCTGTAACCCCAGAAAGGCCATACGAATCTTCTGTCAGGCCACAGCCCCTAATTTGGAGTTGGGGAAAAGTCATATTGAGAAAGTCTGTAGTCCTTAAAATACACAGGCCTCAAAGATTTTTTGTCAGCAGGTCGAGCATCCAGAGCTAACAACGCACTGAGATATAAGATTGACTGAAAAACACAACCGCCTGATTTAATGAGTGACGGCTCCCACAGCCCTGTCCCGGGGCCACCATGTGCCATGCAGTCAGACCTGGCCTGACCCTCTAAAAACTGCTGGGAGGTGGGGTGGACATTGTCTCTTAGTGGTGCTCCAAGTATGCTCCCCAGCCCAGGAGGTACCAGCACCACTGGGGAACTTGTTAGAAATACAGTTCTGGGGCCCCACCCCAGACCTACTGAACCTCTGGGCAGGGCCCAGCAGTTTGTGGCCCTGATGCGTGCTACCGAGTGGCAACCAACTTGCCCACACAAATCCTCCATTCACTGACTGGCCGCCATCCTGCCCTGCCCCCTCTCTGCTCCATCCCCTGCTGCTTTCTCACTGACTGCTGGACGTTCCCTGGAAGTGCCAGCTCCACGCTTTCCCTTCAGGCCATCATCACTCACTGCCCTCACCTGCCTAGAATCTGCCACCTTCCTCATCCCATTCTCCCCCCACCACCTAGGTCCTCTCTTTTCTAGGAAAGAGAACCCAGTAACCCCGACCGAGCCCTCCCCTACGTCTCCTTCCAGGCCTTCTCCACCACCCTGGGAACCTGGGGCTCTACTGGTTGGACTGGAATGTCCTGCCAGGACAACAGACATGGCAATCTTTCCCCAGAGCGAAGTGAACCCACCTGAGGTGACTCGGTTGAAGTAACTGTGGTAGAGTAGCTGGTTGTAAAGGAATCTTCTCAGTGTAATGCTTTCTCAGCTGTTCAATTCTCTGACCTAAACCTTTGTTGCCTGCTCCTTGCGACCCCACCTGAGTGCTGGCTAGTCAAGGGCAAACCAGACAAGCGGGTGTTCTGCAAAGAGCATGACTTCCCACACTCCCTGCTGCACATGTCCCCGAGCCCACTGCTGGTGCCACATCTTGTTGTAAAATATACTTTTATTCCTACACAGCCTGCCCTGATCCTGATGGCCAGGGTTTGGAACAAATATGCAAACACACACACATTTACACACATGTACCTGAGTGCACTGTGTCCTGTTTCCTCTGACCAATGGCATTCTTGCCACCCTGCCAGCCCCTCCTTCGCCCTCAGTGCTCACAGACACGCTCACTCAGCCGCACATGACCCTGGTGGTCTAGACTTGCCCTCTGCAGGAATCCTTTTTTGAACTGAGGTGAAATTCACGTAACATAAAAGTAACCACTTCCAGTGTACAATGCAGCGGCATTTCCTGCATTCATGATGTTGTGCTACCATCGCCTCTGGCTGGTTCCACAACATTTTCATTGCCCCCAAAGGAGACCCCGTACCCAGTAAGCAGTCACCCCCCAGTTCCCCTCCCTCCAGCCTGACAACCACTGTCTCCATGGCTTTGTCCATTCTGGATATTTCTCATCAATGGAGTCATATAACATGTGACCTTTTGTGTCTGTCTTCTGCCACTTAGCACGTTCTTAGGTTCATCCACATGTATCGGTGCTTCATTTCTTTTTACAGCTGAATGATAGTCCATTGTATGTATACACCACACTGTGCTCACCTGCTCATCCACTGATGGGCGTTTGGGCTGTTTCCACCTTTTTGGCTGTGGTTAGCAATAATGCTATGAACACGGGTGCACAAGATCCAATTTGATCCCCTGCTTTCAATTCTTTTGTGTACATGTGTAAGAGTGGAATTGGGGGGGGGGGTCATGTGGTAATTCTATGTTTATTCTGAGATACCTACATGACTTCCTCAATGTGTATGTGCCCCATTTCACCCCAGGCTTATTCGTAGGCAGGAAAAGAGCCTCAGACAGCTTCATATTATGCCCGGACTTCAGCACACATAGTAGGTAGGCATCACAATGAATGATAATATAGAGGGTTTACTATGTGCCGGGCATTTTACTACATGCTTTAGGTATATTAAGCTACTTAATGCTCATAATACCTATTTTTCCGATGAGTAAACTGAGATGCAGAGGAATTAAGGAATTTGCTCAGAGTCAATGGCCAGAAAGTAGCAGAGCCAGGATTAGAACCCAAGCAGTCTGACTGCAAAACGTGGGCTCTTAAACCACTACATCACCAGTCCCCCTCAGTTCCTAAAAGACAAACATTGAGGTGGAAAGTGTGGTGGGGGAGGTTCCTGATACCTAGGGCTCAAAAGACAAAACTAGATCAAACACAGTAAGAGCTCACAACGGAAACCATCTAACCTCCTTAGCATCCATTTCAGGTTTTCATTCTTCTCTTAAAGCTACTTTTTTTTAGTGCCTACCATAGGTCAAATATCCTTTGTAGGCCCTAACCCTCACCAAAATCCCATAAAATAGGTATAATTATCCCCGTTTCATGCACAGGAAAAGTGAGACTTCCAATACACAATGCTAATTGTTCAGACTTGGTTGGCTGCCCTGGCCAGGTGGCTCAACTGGTTGGAGTGCCATCTCGTACACCAAAGAGTTTTGGGTTCGATTCCAGGTCTGTGTGCGTACGAGAGGCACGTGATTGATGTTTCTCTCTCTCTCTCTCTCTCTCTGCCCGTCCCTCCCTCTGTCTCTAAAGTTATTACAAAAAAACAAAAACATATCCTTGGGTGAGGATGAAAGAAAGAAAAAAGACTTGGTTGGCCACGCAGAGCCACTGCCTGCCAGGACCTGGGGTTCCGCACCCTTCTGTGAGCTGCGTTCAACACAACGCGATACCTGATGAGCTCCAGACAGACGGACTGAATCATTTAGGAAAACCTAGGTTACATTTGGGACACTCTGTTTAAGGCATAGAAGTATAAGATGCGTTTCAGAAAGGTTGGTATTCAAAATGGGTAAGATGATATAAAAAAGTGTTGCATTTAAAGGGGCCATGTGTAATTTTCTGGAAAACGTTCTTACATGGGGCCTCTCAAACCTGATCTTGGCCAGACATCAGCGAGCCTGCTCTGTGGGGTCAACAACATCGCCTCCCCACCACCCACGTCTTCATGGAGATGTTTCGTAAACTGCAATCAGCAGATGAATTACAAAAACAAGGAAGAAACAGCAGTCAAAGTATTATGGAATAGAAAATACCCGAGAAATCGATGAAAACAGGGAGACGAAGGTGCAGTAAGCAGAGTGAGAAGGGGTCACCAAACAAGAGGCAGACAGGTCAGACTTCTGTCCCTGGAAAGTAGTCCAGCAAGGACAGCAAGAGCAGAGAAGACAGCAATAACCGGGGCAGGCACTAGGAAACAGACTCGGGGGCCCCAGATCTGTGTGCAACCAACCAGTCATGCAGCAAATTGAGGATTAGGTGATGAAAGTAATTATTTTGCCCTGGCTGGTGTGGCTCAGTTGGTTGGAGCGTCATCTGGTAACCAAAAGACTGTGAGTTCGATTCCCGGTCAGGGCACATTGCCTGCGTTGTGGGCTTGATCCCCAGTCAGGGTACAAATGGGAGGCAACCAATAGCTGTTTCCTCTCTCCCTAAAAGCAATGAAAAAAACCGTCCTTGGGTGAGGACATAAAAAAAAAAAAAGTGATGAAATTATTTCAGCCAACAACCTGATTGCTTGTGGTTTACCTGGTAAATTCAGTGAGGTCAAAAATAAAATGTTGTATAATTTGGTTCCAGGCCTCTCTTTACAGACCATTTCCCCCAGAGCCCTAGGGGTCCTTTAGTCCTTCGGTCCTCTGGTTCGTTGAGGGAATGTCAGGGTGACGCACATCAGCCACCCCTCTTCACAAAACCTCCTTTGGCCAAAGCAGCTCAACTTTTACCTGTCTTCCCCACTGAGTTTCCACGTAAGATTTTGTATGAAGAAAATCTTGAGGATAAAGAGCATCTGAAAGCAAGTGGGGTAAGAAGGCAAGCCTGAAGATATCTCAAAGTGGGGAGCACACAGCAAGCACACACGCACCGCATGTTCTCTTGGCTGTTTCCTTCATCCTGCGCCTGCCCCGAATCTTATGATTTCTTCCTTCAGAAGACTGACTCCCTTCTTTCCCATCCCTGAGGCCACCGACTCAGGCTTACTGTCCCCTCCCCTGGATTACAGCAATAGCCTTCCTGCTGCCGGTGGCCTGGTCCACCCCACATGGCTCACCTGCATGGAGCACACTTTCCTGATATCACCTATGGCCCAGAGGGTTCAAGTGTCCTCTGGCCTCAGAGAGTGTCTCAGGGCACTCTGAACTCGCTGGGCTTGCTTGTTAACAACAGTCTAGGCCAGGAGAGGTGCCCTGGAGCAACTCCAGCATCTCATATTGCTGATCCTCTCACTTCTCCCTGGTGCCTCCTGCCCAGACAACGAAGAGAATGTGTCCAAGTTACATTCGAAGCCCCAGGAAGTGCTCCTAGCCTCTCCCTACTGGCCCTGGGGGTATACTGTAGGGCAGAGGGGATGTCTGATGGAGACCCTGCTGAGGTACGACTGCAGCCAGAGAAAAGAGACAGGGCTGCTAGCTGGCTGCTGCAGGTGTGATCATCCTATCTTTCGATTTCAGCAAAAGGGTCCCCTCCATCCCTGCCTGGTAACTGCTCCTAGGAGCTCTAGGCCTCCTGGCCTGGCTCCCCTCCCCCAGTCTCATGGGGTGGAAATTCTATTTCTGGACTCTGAGCAGAGCCTGGGCACGCTGGGGTAAGCCTCACCTGTTTGAGAATGGCACTCGAGGACCACAGACACAGTCCCCATGGCCTGGGCTAATGAACACTGCCCCACAAGAGTGCTAATGCTTGCCCTTCCTCTGCCCCAAATTGCCCCGGGCCACCATTCTCCACCTTAGGCTGGCGGGCAGCCCCTGGATCTCCGATGTCCAGCCCAGGGCCCTTCCCTGCACTATCCACCAGCAGCCAGACGGGCCACCAGCCCACCCGAAATCTTCCAAGAGCTTCCCCTGGTCCTCAGAATGAAATTTAACCTTTTATCTAAGCCCACAAAACCCCGTGCTGAGGGCAGCCCTCCTGCCTTCCTTTCCACCGCCTCTCCCATCTCCCCACTCTCCTTCCTGTGGGCCTTTTCTCTGCTCCTCTAACACAGCAAGCTCCTCCCCGCATCAGGCCTTCTGCACCTGTTCTCAACAGGGAACAGCCTTACCTCCAACCTCTGCATGGCCGGCTCCTTCTCCTCATTCAGGTCTCAGCCCAAATGCACCTTGTCAGAGAGGCCTCCCCTGCGCTTTGGTCGCCGCCCTCCAAGCGCTCCCTGCTCTCACCTTCCGTCGCTGACTTGTCTAATGTCTGATCCGGAAAAGAGCATTGGCTCTGGGGAAGCAGAGACCCTGCTTGCCCACCACGGTGTTTGCGGCATTCAGAACTCTGCCTGGACACTGTGGGTACTCAGCATCTGACTGCTGGGGGGATGAGCAGATAACTGAACGCATGAATGAGAAAATGAGTAAGTGAATGAATGGACGGAGTGAATGAGCGTGGGAATGTGTGAGTGCTTAAATGCAGGCAGCAAGGCAGCCAGCGTCCCAGGTCACATGGGCACCCACCTAGCAGTCCTCAACTGAACCTGCTGCCCTTTGCCCAGGGAGGGCTGAATGAAACCCCGCAAACTCCCGTCCAGCCTCTCCTGATCCACTCTGGTACCCATTTAACCCCAGCGCCATGCTGCCAAGAGGGCCGTGTGCACTTCCCTCTTCTTCATAACACAGATAAAACTTTTACACTGTCCATTTCAAACACCATTGTTTGGTCCTCCCCTGAGGAAACTTCAAAACTAAAATTCCTTTCTCCTCTCATTTTGCTCCTTTGTTGCGACAGAAATGCTCCATTTAGCATTCCTAAAGAGCCATTCGCATCCCAAAGCTCTCCTTGTGCAGCCCCGCTAGAGGCTGACGGACGGAGGGACGGACAGACTGCGGGCTAGGCGAGATGCTCCGCCCCTGGAAGCTCCGTGGCTTGGCATAATCTCCCTCCTCGCTGGCCAAACTCAACCTGCCCTCGTATTTCAGTTATTTAGAGTGTATGCTCGCTCTCTGACTCCTGTTCTGAAGAATTTCGCTCCCCCTCCTCGCCCTTTCTTTCTGCTTCATGAGGGCACCTTTTGATAAATACTGCATGGGGAACTTTTCATTCCAGTGAAAGACCCCCTCCACAAGGCAAGATGAATATCCCCTTTATGGAACAAACGGGGTTAATCCTTCCTGAGCCGCCCCCCCCTGCCACCACCCCCCTTATTTTTCCCTCCATCCCGGTGCAAGGAGAAAGCAGGAGCCACTTCCAGTGAGGCAGGTGGGAGGAACCTGGACAGGGCTGTCCTGCTTCCACACATAAGGCAGGCCCGAGTAAGTGATTCTTCCTGAAGTTCCCATCCAGCTTGTCAGGGACGTTGCTCCGTGTGGCACACGGCTCCAGCTAATCACCGTGGTGCTGAAATCGGCTTGTGAATCAGACGGCCACACTTCTGGAAATGCTAACCCAGTTGCTAGATTCTCTGGGAGAGAAAATCACGTTCCCACATTCCCCTTAGATCCCATCGGGCTGATTCTCCCTTCTCACAGCAGCCTTGCATTTCCTACATTTGGACTCAAAATGTGATGTCAGGCAACCATCTGGGGGGGTCCCTGCCGACGCAAAAGGGTAGCCACCCAGTCCCTGGGAAAGCATCTCAACAGTCGTGACAAGCACGATGGGTATAGGGGCCTGTGGACCTGGTGGAGCCAGGTCATTTGTGGCAAGGTGGGCAGCTCCACATGGCACCTAGGCCACCTTCCACCTTCATCAGCCCCAGGGAAAGAGGCAAAACATTCCGCTTTCACCCGTGACGAACTAGACCCGTGAGCCAGTTGCTTGACATTCACACAGCTGGTCATTTTGTTAAAGTGAATGCATTTCTTTAATTTCTGGTGGATACTCTCTAAGTAGGCTATCCCAGAAGGGAAGGGGATGCTATTTTTAAAAAATACTTTTCATGGATGCATTTATCCACTGTATCTTTATTAAGCACCTGCTATGTGCCAGCATCCTGCTAGGCCCTGAAGACACAAAGATAACAGCCAGAGGCCTGTCCAATCTGCTGGGGGTGGTGGGGAGGGGGTGGTGGGGAGGGTCGGTTAGCAAACAAAGCATTTCAGAAGTTCTCAAGCTAACGCCCACAGAGAACCTCCATTCAATAGGACGGGTGGCGCAGGACTTCGAGTGCTGGAGAGGCAAGGGGATGCAGCAACTCTCCTAACGATTAATTCATAATAAAGGAAACTTTAGTCCAGGCTTTTGCTGACAGCTCTTCCAAACCCCCCTGAGTCACACAGCAGCAGCAGCAACAGCAGCAGGAGGGGCCAATGCCTTTCACTATCCCCAGGTATTAGAAGAAATGAGGCTGGTCTGGGAGAAGGATTTAGGACAAGGTTCAACAAACTCTTTCAGTAAAAGGCCAGATAATAACTCTTTTAGGCCTTGCAGGCCACAGGGTCTCTTGCAGCTACTCAGCTCTGCTGTTTTGGGGAAAGCAGCCACAGACCATCCATAAACAAGCGGGCGTGGCTGTGCTCCAACAGGAGTTTATTTACAACACAGGCAACAGGCAGACTGGCCCACAGGCTGCAGTTTGCCAATTACATGGTCCAGTTCAGCACTGAGAAAGAATCAACTCTGGGCCTGGTTCTTCATTAATTTAATGAATTGAATTAATAACCCACATAATAACGACAAACTCAATTAAGTCACCCATTTCCTGAAACCAATGCTATTGCTAGAGCAGGCGGCCAGAGCTCACAGGTGTCAGAGCTGGGACAGGGGCAGAGAGAGGAGGAGGACAGGCCCCTCTGCTCTGAGGAGCACTGTGCTCTGCGACAGACGAACGTGATTTCGGTTTGATGGGTCAGTGGCATCGTACTGTGTGTATCGTGAAGTCCTGTCCATGTTCTGACTTTACCTGCAGCGTTAAATTCTGCAGTGTGAATACCCCAGTGTATTCAGCCATTCCCTTACTGGCAGATATTAAGGCTGTGTTCTCTCAGGGGGGACTGGGGTATGTGTGTGTGTGTGTGTGTGTGTGTGTGTGTGTGTGTGTAATATAGAGACAATAAATAAGAAAGGCAATAGAGGAAGATCAATCTACAGCTATATAACCGTGGGACACACATATTTGCATGTGCGTTTTTGTGCACATGCGTGTTTCTCTACAGCAGACACCGAGAGGTGGAACTGCCACATCACAGAGGAAGCATGCTTAAAATGCACTCAGTCATCCCAATGTTCTACAGCTGTGCCTTTAACTCTGGCTCACCCTCTTGGGTCTCTTTTGTCACATGGGGTCCCAAGTAATAGGACTTAGAGGGGGCCTAAGAAAAAACACAACTGAAAAACTATCCCAAGTACCTGGACCAATGGGAATATATATACATATATATACACATACATATACATACATATATATACACATACATACATATATATACACATACATATATGTACATACATACATATATATATATATATATATATGATATAAAGATACAAACTTCCAATTAAAAGATAAGTAGTAGGCCCTGACTGGTGTGGCTCAGTGGGTTGGGCATCATCCTGAAAACATAAAGGTCACTGGTTCAATTCCCACTCGGGCACACGCCTGGGTTGCGGGCCAGGTGTCCAGTAGTGGGTGTGAGAGAGGCAACCACACACTGATGTTTCTCTCCCTCTCTTTCTCCCTCCCTTCCCCTCTAAAAATAAATAAATAAAATCTGTAAAAAATAAATAAATGCTAGGGATGTAGTGTACAACACAATGACTGTGGCTGCCTCTGCTGTGTGACTGATACACAGGGAGGCTATTAAGAGAGCACAGCCTCAGAGTTCTCTCATCACAAGGAGAAATTTTTTCTTTTCTTTTTATTTTATCTATATAAGATGATGAATGTCAGCTAAACCTACTGTGGTAATTATTTCACAATACTCTATGTAAATCAAACCAGAATGCTATATGTACAACTTTAAACAGTGATTGTCAATTATTTCTCAAAAGAACTGGGAAAATAAATTAATTAGGTAAATAATCAGCTCTGAAAGCCACCGCAGCACGTACACCACATGCCACAAAGCGGGGAGGAGTCAGGAACGAAGGCAGGTGGAAGGACCACCACCTTTGGGCCTGTCGCCCAGGCTCAGCTGTCAGCAGAATAGACGCCGTGGGGGAACTGGCTCTTATTTAACTCTAATTAATTTGGACCCAGGGTCAACAATCAGAGCAGGCGCGGAGGAGAGCTCTACTGCGGGTTCTTGGCATTCCTGGAGTGGGGGCAGGAGAACTTCCAGGATGGTCTGGCCTGTCTGTGAGCACCGAGAACTTAGGGTTTCTGAATTCAACTGCCAAGCCAGGCCTGGCACTGGCCAGGTTGAGCCTTTCTTTGTGTCTGAAAACTCTTTTTGTTTGAAGTTGGTGTAACTTCAAGCAGCCTGCCAAGGAAAGCCTGTGAGAAAGCTCCCAGGCCAGGCTGCTTTCCCCATCGCAACCTCAGTCAAATCCCCCTCTCCCATGATGCACCTTTGCTCAGCTGCCAGGCCAGGAAGCTTGGATGGCTCCTTGCCAGCCCAAAAGAGCCCAGCCCAGAGGGCTGAATGCCTTCCTCCAAGGGACCTGAGGCTGACGAGTGGGGAGAATAACTGAGTGCACGAACCAGTGGGGAGGGCTGGCATCTCCTGAGCACCTGAGGCACACGGACACTGCACTTAGCACTTCACACACATCGTTCCAGTTCAACCATCCAGCAGCCCTTGCATATATGGCACGACTAACTCCATTTCACAGGTGAGCGAATGAGGCCGAGAGGCTCAAGGTGTAGCTGGTAGTTGATGGGCTAGGTGTCCAGCTGAGGCTTGTCTGATTGCAAAGCCGGGTCTTCCTACAACACCAATGGTTTGCAAACTGGGAACCATGATGCTCTAGGATAATGGTTTCTTTTCAATTTTTCAATTGGAAATAATCTTAGACTTACAAGAAAGTTGCAAAATGGTGCAAAGAATTCCTGTATACCCTTCATCCAGCTTCCCCAAGTGTTTATATCCATCCCACAGCGATCAAATCGAAGAAATGGAAATCTACGGACCTTACACAGTTCGTCAGCTGGCCCACCAGCGTCCTTTTTTTGGTCCAGAATGGCTCCACCCAGAATCAGACGCCGCATTCAGGGTTCACGTCTCCTTTGTCTCCTCCAGTCTGTGACAGGCTCTCACTCCGTCTTTAATGACCTCGATACTTTTTTTTAAATGATTTTATTTATTTATTTTTAGAAAGGGGAAGGGAAGGAGAAGGAGACAGAGAGTAACATCCATTGGTTGCCTCTTGTGCACCCCGCACTGGGGACCTGGCCTGCAACCCAGGTATGTGCTCTGACTGGGAATCTAAGCAGGGACCCTTTTTGGTTTGCAGAACGATGCCCAACCCACTGAGCCACACCAATCACAGCAACCTTGATATTCTTGAAGAGTACTAGCCAGTCACTTTGTAGAATGCCTCTTATTTAGGATTATCTATTGTCTCTTCAGGAATAAACTCAGGTTATGCATTTTTAGCAAGATCCCATGGAAGTGATGTTGCGTCGCCTCAGTGCATCCTGGCACTGAGGCACCTGGTATCAGTATATTCCAGAGTTAATTTGCACCACTTGGTTAAGGTGATACCTGCCTGGTTTCCTCACTGTAAAGTTACTGTGTTTCCTTTGCAAATTGTGGGGGATTACTTTGACACTCTGTAAGTTTTCTATTTCTCATCACATTTAGCAGAATTGTGGTTCTCGACAAATATTACTGGGATTCTTTTTTCACTTAGATAGTAGTATTTTATTTCCATCATTCTTTTTACATTTACTATTGGAACTCTACTAACAGGAAAAGTGGGCAGTGATTCTTAGATCTCTCTGTGCACGGGTTTCATCTAAGTATTCACCAAAGCATGGATTTCTAGGCCCCGCCCCCAAAGATGTGGCCTCATTAAGCTAGGGGAATACACATTTTAATAAGCATTTCCCACTCCCCATGAAGTTTTTTTCCTACATTATAATTCATATACCATATAATTTACTCTTTAAAAGTGTACAATTCCATGGGTTTTTTTTTAGTCTATTCATATGGTTGTCCATCAACACTACCTAATTCCAGAATATTTTTATCACCTCAAAAATAAAATCTAGCCCTGGCTGGTGTGGCTCAGTGGACTGAGTGCCAACCTGCAAGTCGAAAGGTGGCTGGTTCAGTTCCCAGTAGGGCCTGTGCCTGGGTTGTGGGCTGGGTCCCGAGTTGGGGGCGTGCGAGAGGCAGCCGATAGTGTTTCTCTCACACATCTATGTTTCCCTCTTTCTCCGTCCCTTCACCTCTCTCTGGAAATAAATAAAGTCTTTAAAAAAATAAATACAATAACAGAAATAGTATTAAAATAAAAGAAAGAAATGAACCTCACTTCCCCAGCTGGAACATGAGTTCACTCTAGATAAAAAAATTAATTAATTAAAATAAAAAAAAGAAAAGAAAATCTATGCCCATTAAAGAGTCACTCCCGGTTTACCCCTTCCTTCAGTCTCTGGCCACCACTAGTCTGCTTCTTGCATGGATTTGCCAATTCTGGACCTTTCACAGGAGTAGAATCATACAGTACGAGGTCTTCAATTATCATCAAGTTTTCAAGGCATACCCACGTTTAAACATGTGTCAGCAGGCCATTCCTTTATATGGCAGCATAATGTTCCACTGTGCGAATATACCAAACTTCATTCACCTGTTCAACAGTTGGGTTGTTTCCACTTTTTGGCTATTAAGAATAATGCTGATATGAGCATCCGCGTACACATGGGCATTTGCGTGGATATGTATTTTCACCTCTCGTGTGTGTGTGCCAGGAGGGGAATTGCTGGGTCATATTGAGACTATTTAATCTTGTGAGGAGCTGTTTTCTAAAACAGCTCCATCACTTTGTATCCCCACCAGCAGTGTGTGCAGAAAGGTTCTAATTTCTCCACCCTCTTTCAACACTTGTTATTACCTGTCTTTTTGATTATTACCTGTGCTAGGGAGTGTGAAGTAATATCTCATTATGGTATTAATTTAAATTTCTCTAACGGCCAATGATGCGGACAATTTTTCATGTGCTTACTGGCCACCTGTATGTCTTCTTTGGAGAAATGTCTATTAAGTCCTTTGACTGTTTTTAAATTGGGTTGTCTTTTTGTTGTGCTGTAAGATTTCTTTATATACGAATATTGTAACACTTACATATTCCGGACTCTTATCGGATGCTTGATGTTTAAAAATGGTCCCATTCTGTGGGTTGTTTGTTCATTTCTTTGACAGTGTCCTTTGAGGCATACATTTATTGATTGATTTAATTTTCTGAGGCACAAATTTAAATTGCGATGACGTCCAAGTTGTCCGGGTTTTTTATTTCGTTCCACAGAGGGTTTCGGTGCAGATCACCCGTGGACAGCTCTGTGAGAAACACCCCATGGGTTTAAGGTTTTAGTAGCACGAAGTTGTTCAGAGTATGATTTTTTTAGACTCTGTCAGGTCTCTAGTTGTGTCTCCTTTTCATTCCTAATGTGGTTTATTTGTGAATTCTCTTCTTGTTCTTTACCAATTCTTCCAGATATTAGTTTATTTTATTAGTCTATCCAAACAACCAAATTTTGGCTTTGGTTGATCTTCTCTTGAATATTTATTTTTCATTTCAGTGGCTTCTGCTCTTACTTTTATCCACCCCTCCTTATTTTTCTGGGTTATTCTGTTCATTTTTTTAACTTCTTAAAGGAGACACCTAGCTCATGATTTTTCAGTATGGTCCTGGTATCCTGTGAGACACAGGCCTCTCTTTAGCATCCCCTTTCTCCCATGAATTAATCATCCCTTGGCAGGAGAATGGGGAGAAATACAGGCAGGTGTGGAGCTAGGTAACCTACCTGTTCCCATAGGATAGGAAGTCACCTATGAAAACGCTCTTTCAGAGAGCTGAGAGCTCCTAGAGGGTAGTGGTGGCATATTCCAGGGCCAAATGAAGCCATTTGGGGTCAAATTTCATCACAGGAGGTGGCACCCCATATCAGTGAGTTCTCGTGGCCTCCCCATCTTGTCCTTGCAGCCTGGCTTCTATTTCAGCAAATCTGCTCTGCCAGCCAAAAGGCAATGAGGCAGATGCTCATGTAAGGACAGGGATGGGCCAAAGCAATAATCTCAGCCCCAGCTGTCAGCTCAAACTGCTCCAGTTTCAGCCAGGAGTCATCCTGACCTTTTCTTTGCTTCTGATCCTCATTCCCAGTTAGTTCCCTCCCTGGCACCACTTGGCAGGGAACCCCAAAAGCATCATCGTGGAAGAGTGCTGGAAGGAGCTGAGAAATCATCTGTCCAACTCCCCCTCTTCACCAAGGAGCAGACCGAGGCCAGGGGATGCCCATTCAAGCTGAGGATATGGTGCCCTTTTTCTGATATCAGTGTAAAACAACCAGCTTTGTCCTATTTGATGCACGGTGCTCTGAACTCTACACTTCAGGTAGATACTATTTAGTGACCCCTGCTTTTACTTGGTGTTCACTTGCCTTATATGCTTTTGCACATTTCTTAATTTTGAAAAGGCTGGATGACCTGGTCACTTAACTTGTTAAGTCCTGAGAATGAGCCCTGACCGGTGTGGCTCAGTTGGTTGGAGCGTCCTCCCACAAAGCGAAAGGTCACTGGTCTGACTCCTGGTCAGGGCACACGCCTGGGTTGTGGGCTCAGTTCCCAGTCAGGGCACGCATGAGAGGCAACCAATGTTTCTCTCCCTCTCTTTTTCCCTCCCTTCCCCTCTCTCTAAAAATAAAACCATAAAATCTTTTTAAAAAAATACTGAGAGTGATATGTGAAAGTCCCCCACTACTATTGTGTTTTTGCTCCAAGTAGGCAAAACTAAAAACGGGAAAGCAGAGTACCTATAGAATGTAATCAGTAAGATTGATTTAATAAATATATTGACGTCTGTACCCTAAAAACAGAGTTCTCTATCAGCTCCCATAGAATATCAAGAAAGTGATGTTACACACAGAATATGTTTTCAGAAATGCACTAGCTGCAATAAAATAGAATTGGAAATTAATCACAAAATATAAACTGAATCATGAGGACACAGTCTCCTGGAAATGAAAACCCAATCATAAATAACTTCGGAGCAGAAAGAAGATCAAAACCACCGTCACTGCACAGCAGTGACCAGAGCAAAGCAAAGTGAATGCGAAGTGGTCAGGGCAGCCCTAGAAAGAAGGGCCATTGCCTTAAATGGCTTTGCTGCTCCACAGGAACAAGAAAGTAACGATATTACTTGAACTTAGCATTCAGCTCGGACTATGAGGGGACCACAAAAGACTAAGTAAGAAATTAATAAACAGCAAACATTAATTAGAAAAATTAAAAACAATAAAATACTCAAGAATAAGTGGCAGCCTAAAATAGCAGATAGGCTCCCCAGCTCTGAGAGCAGAAAGATCCTGTTTGAATTGCAGCTCCAGGCTCTGTGGCTGTGCGACATCAGGCAAGTGAAATCGCTGAATTCCTCAACCACTGGTAAAACGGGAGTAATAGTACTCAACTTGCAGGGTTGTGACGATTTTAAAAATTAGACTGCGCATACAAAGTACTTGGCACGGGGCCCAGCACACACTGAGTGGTCAGTAGATGTCACCAGGTGTTGTTATCATCACTTTCAAAAATGTCAAGAAAACAAACGAACTCAGGCAAAGAGAGTGAAAATAAATATATTCATTGATCAAAATTAGAAAGGTGATAGAGCCACATATGGAAACTTTTTAAAATATCTCTAGTGATGCCTATATACAAATAGGTTTTAAAAAATGAAAACCTGCCCAAAATATGAGTGTCTTCCAGCCACAATGGAGGCGTAGGTAGACATACTGTGCCTCCTCGCACAACCAAAAGAAGGACAACACAAATTTAAAAACAAAAACAACCAGAACGGACAGAACTATATGGAAGTCTTACAACCAAGGAGTAAAAGAAGAAACATTCATCCAGACCAGTAGGAGGGGAAGAGATGGGCAGTCGGGTGGAGAGGACTGCAGCAAGGCAGCGGCTGGCAGACTGGGGCTGGCAAGGTGGTGGCTGATGGACCCAGCAAGGTGGGGGATTGCGGACTGAGTGGTCCCACATTCATGTGCAGATAAACTGGGAGGAACAACTGGGAAGCAAGACAGACCATGCAACCCAGGGTTCCAGTGCAGGGAAATAAAGCCCCTCAAAAATCTCTGACTGAAAACACTTATGGGGGTTGAGGCAGCAGCAGGAGAAACTCCCAGCCTCACAGGAGAGCTCATTGGAGAGACCCACAGGGTCCTAGAACATACACAAACCCACCCACTTGGGAATCAGCACCAGAAGGGACCAATTTGATTGTGGGTAGTGGGGGAAGTGACTGAAAACTGGCAGAGAGCGGAGCAAGTAGCACTGTTCCCTCTCAGACCCCTCCCCCACATACGGTGTCACAAGGCAGCGTGGAGGGTTACCCCGCCCTGGTGAACACCTAAGGCTCCACCCCTTACTAGGTAACAGGCACACCAAGACAAAAAAAATGGCCCAAATGAGAGAACAGATCAAACCTCCAGAAAAAATACAACTAAGCAATGAAGAGATAGCCAACCTATCAGATGAACAGTTCAAAACACTGGTAATCAGGATGCTCACAGACTTGGTTGAATTTGGTCGCAAATTAGATGAAAAAATTAAGGCTATGCTAAGTGAAATAAAGGAAAATATACAGGGAACCAACAGTGATGGGAAGGAAACTGGGACTCAAATCAATGGTGTGGACCAGAAGGAAGAAACATTCAACCAGAACAGAATGAAGAAATAAGAATTCAAAAAAATGAGGAGAGGCTTAGGAATCTCCGGGACTACTTTAAATGTTCCAACATCCAAATCATAGGGGTACCAGAAGGAGAAGAGGAAGAGCAAGAAATTGAAAACTTATTTGAACAAATAATGAAGGAGAACTTCCTTAATCTGGCAAAGGAAATAGACTTCCAGGAAGTCCAGGAAGCTCAGAGAGTCCCAAAGAAGTTGGACCCAAGGAAGCACACACCAAGGCACATCATTTAAGTTAAGCAAGATTAAAGAAAAGGAAAGAATCTTAAAAGCAGCAAGAGAAAAGGAGATAGTTACTTACAAAGGAGTTCCCATAAAACTATCAGCTGATTTCCCAAAAGAAACTTTGCAGGCAAGAAGAGGCTGGAAAGAAGTATTCCAAGTCATAAAAGGCAAGGACCTACATCCAAAATTACTCTATCCAGCAAAGCTATCATTTAGAATGGAAGGGCAGATAAAGTGCTTCCCAGATAAGGTCAAGTTAAAGGACTTCATCATCACCAAGCCCTTATTATATGAAATGTTAAAGGGAATTATCTAAGAAAAAGAAGATAAAAAAAATGAGCAGTAAAATGACAACAAAATTCAGTTATTAACAACTGAACCTAAAACAAAAACAAAAACAAACTAAGCAAACAACTAGAACAGGAAGAGAATCACAGAAATGGAGATCACCTGGAGGGTTATCAGCGGGAGAGTGGGTAGGGAGAGAGGGGGAAAAGGCACAGAGAATAAATAGCATAAACGGTAGGCAGAAGCATAAACAGTAGGTAGAAGATAGACGGGGAGGTTAAGAATAGTATAGGAAATGTAGAAACCAAAAAACTTACATGTATGACCCATGGACATGAACTAAATGGGGGGAATGCGGGTGGGAGGGGGTGCACAGAGCGGAGGGGAATAAAGGGGGGAAAATTGGGACAACTGTAATAGCATAATCAATAAAATATATTTAAAAAAATGAAAATCTGGGCAAATAATTATTTTCTTGGAAAAGAAATGACCAGATTTGTGTCAAAAATCAGTTGAAAAATTCCCGAATAAACATACAAGCATGCAAGAAATTGAAATGGTTATCAAATAACTACTTCCAAAAATGGCACAGGGCCCAGATGGGCTCATTCTAACAACTTGTCAAGGAACAGATATTTCTCCTTCCACTTAAATTATTCCAGAGCATAGAAAAGAATAGAAACTTCTCACGTCATTTCATAAGATTAGAATAGCCCTGATACAAAAAGCAAACAAACAAACAACTCAGCCCTGGCTGGTGTGGCTCAGTGGGTTGGGTGTATTGTCTCAGAAACCAAAAGGTCACCAGTTTGATTCCCAGTCAGCGCACACACCTGGGTTGTGGACCAGGTCCCTGGCTGGGGGTGTGCAAGAGGCAACCAATTGATGTTTCTCCTACACATCAATGTTTCTCTCCCTCTCTTCTCCTCTCTCTAAAAAAAAAAGGTCAGACAAATCTGAGTTTTGAACAGACATAAAAATCAAAAATAAATATTAGCAAAGAATAATATATCACCAAATAGACTATATTCCAAGAATGCTAGGATAGTTCAAACTTAGAAAATCACAAAGCCACAATGAGATCTCACTTCACACCCACCAGAAAGGCTATAATAAAGAAAGGCAGAGGATAAATATTGATAAGGATATGGAGAAACCGGAATCCTCATCTTCTTTTTTTAAAGACTTTATTTATTTTTAGTCAGAGGGGAAGGGTAGGAGAAAAAGAGGGAGAGAAGCATCAATGTGTGGTTGCTTCTCACACACTCCCTACTGGGGACCTGGCCCGTCACGACCCAGGCATGTGCCCTGACTGGGAATTGAACCGGCAACCCTTTGGTTTGCAGGCCAGCACTCAATCCACTGAGCCACACCAGCCAGGGGAATCCTCTTTTTTTACTAACAGGAATGTAAAATGGTGCGGCTACATTGGAAAACATTCTGGCAGTTGCTCAAAAGGTTAAACAGCATTACCATATGGCCCAGTAATTCTCCTGCTAAGTATAAATCCAAAAGAAATAAAAACATATATGCAAAGAAAAACCTATACATTAGTGTTCATAGGAGCATTATTCATAATAGCCAAAAAGTAGAAAAAACACAGATGTCCACCAAGCGGTGGATGAATAAATAAAATGCAGCATATTCATACCACAGAGTGTTATTCGGTCACACAAATAATGAAATACTGACACATAGACTAAAACATGGATGGAACCATGAAAACATCAAGCTCATTGAAAGAAGTCAGTCACAAAAGGCCATATATTGTATGACTCTATTTATAGGAAACATCCATAATAAGTAAATTCATAGCGATCGCAGTAGATTCGTGGTTGCCTGGAGCTTGACTGCACAAGGAAGGAGGTGGAGAGTGACTGCTAATGAGTACAAGCTTTCTTTGGGAGATGAGAAAAATGCTCTGAGATTAATTTTAGTGAGGGTCGTAACATTCTAAGCATAATAAAAACCACTGAATTATACATTTTAAATGAATGAATTGTATGTTATGTGAATTATACTTCAATACAGCTGTTAAAGAATTTAGGAAATCAGTTAACATAATTAATTCATTAACAGCCAAAGCAGAAGTATTGTATGATCATTTTGACTGATGTCCAAAGGATTAACATTCCACATATTCTTGATTTAAAACAACAACAACAACAAAAACAAAATGGAGCAAGCCTCCCACTAAACCAGGACTAGAGGTCACTGCACTGAGGACAATAAGGAGTATCCATCTGAAACTAGTAGCTGACAACATACTCAATGATGAGACTCCCGGACATTCCCACTCAAGTCAGGATCAACCCAAGGGTTTATCTTACAGTTATTATATACTGTAACTCTGAAGTTCTAGCCAATGCAATAAGACAAGAAAAACAGAAATGCAGGTATTAGAAAACAAGAACTAAAATATTCATGACTTGTGGATTATAGCTGAACATAAAAAAAGTCCAAGAGAAGAGAATTAACTGAAACACTATGTGAACTAATTTAAAGAGTTTCAGTAAAGTTGCTGGTGACAAAATACTTACATAAAAACTCAGCAGCGTTCCTACACGTCAGCAATTCCCCATTACAAAATAAAATGAGAAAAAAAAACCCCTTTCATAAGGGATCTGTTTGGAGGAGTAATAAAAATATAGATACACAGAAATAAACTTAAGTGTGAGGCTAATACAAAGAAATGTACATACTCTCCAGAAGGACATAAAAGAAAACATAAAAAAGTGGCAATGTTCAAAGCTGCTGGATTGTAACACTTAAAATTGTAAAGCTAAGTGCTACAGACCTGTTGGAATGGGTAAAACTGAAAAAGACTGACCACACCACATGTCGATGAGGAACTGGAATTCTCACACACTGCCGGCATAAATGTAAAGTGGTTCAACCAAGTTGGAAAACAGTTTTGTTAAACAAGACAAGGGTATCAACTTCTAGGGAGTTCTAAATGTTCTTACTAAATGTTATTCTTGCTAAAAGTTAAAATGTAGCACAGCATTTTGCAGATGCATCCATAAACAGGATGAGTTTGACAGGAAGTAAACAGGGTAAGTGCAGCTAACAGGCAAAGAAGAAATCAAAGCGTAACTGACCAAATATAAAAATAAGTAGAAGCAATGGCTAGGCTTCCCTTCAAGGAGAGAGCTTTGGATGTGAATCTCGTCTCCTTTACTTGCTGCAAGTAAATAAAACTCCCTGGCTACCGCCACCTCTCCTTCTTGAATAGGGCACCCCAAGAGGCAAACCCCTTGAGTTCACTAACAAACTTGAGGAATCAGGATTTGAGACTCTGAAAAGACTCCCTTGACCTGGTGTGGACGCTTGGCGAAGCAGTCAGCAGTCAGCAGTGGCAGCTCATCCAGGGCTTGCTCGCCTGCGTCTCCACTGGACAGAGATCTGGACAGAGGAGACTGCGCTGGGCACTTGCCACCGAGCAACAGCTGCCTGCTCTGCCTCCACGGTGCAGCAGAACGCCACCTGAGCCTGCTTCGTTCAGCATTTTGGAAGGGAGGCAGACAGCCCCTCTGGTCACTTTAAGTGGTGTTTCTATTTCCGTCTGGGGTATAGGGTTGCCAGAAAAGTGGTTTCACTTCCGGTGCATGCCTGGGACACCAGATTCACAGCCTGACCTCGTCTAACTCTGAAGGGCTCAGAAATGCCCACTGGGCGATACAAGACGTCCTGGGGAGACCATCTCTGGTCTGGTTGTCTGTCCTGCAGGAGTGGGATGTTGTTTTTGTGAGAACGTTTGGGTTTGCCTGGTTCGTCTTCTATGTAAATGTGCTGGCTATGGGAAACTCAAATTCTTTTGCTAAATGCAGCCCCTTGGGGTACATTATCCAGAACTGGATCTGTTTGTTTGACTTAAAGAAATGAAGGTCTCATATAAATTAAGAAATATAACAAATGGGTCCATGGTAGGAACCTGCCTGTCCTGTCCAAGGCAGCCTCGCTCCAGGCTGGGAGTCTACTGTGGATTTGGAAGGCGCTGTTCTCTAAGCAAGGCTTCTTTGCTTCCTCAGGTTTCAGCGTTCCCCTTGAGCTCATTTAGGATCACTTTTGTTACACATAAGCTTGCCCACACAACCCCCGTCCTGTCCTGCTTCCATCCGAGGAGTGCACTCTCTAGAGCACCCACAGCCAGGCTGGAGCTCAGGCTGGGAGATGGGAATGGCGCCCCAGCAGTGTCCTGAATGACAAGAGAGATGCCCATCAGACAGGCCACACCCCTTCACTGAGGACAAGGGAGTGAGCTCGTGGTTTCCAGTGGAGGTGACTAGGAGAGAAGAGAGGACCCCTTACAAGCAAGAATGAGCAGCAAAGGTGTGGCTGTGGGACTTGCAGGCCAGTCTATGGAAAATGGTGAAAAGATATATATGCTTGGGGTTATCTAGAAAAAATTACCAGCTTTATCTATGAACTGTTTGAATAAGACTCCCACTGCTTCCCTTCCTCTAAAATGCGGGGGGCAGTGGCGTCCCTGGGCCACACTGGAAGAAGAGTTGTCTGGGGCCATACATTAAATACACTGTGACACGTAATCACAAAAATAATCTCATAATATTTTAAGTGAATTTACGATTTTGTGTCGGGCTGCATTCATAGCCATTCTGGGCCGCAGGTGGTCTGTGGGCCGCAGGTTGGACACCCCTACAAAGGATAAAAAAAAATTACATGCCGCATCTCTTCAAAGAGTTTCATTGATATAAAGAGATGGAATATTAACAGGCCAAGGTGAGAGAGCTTGCTGTCTGCATCCACAGGCAGGATGAGGTGCTTCTAAACTGTGTCCCCTCCTTGGGGAGTGGCCTCCACTTGGCCTGGGCTCAGGCCCCTATGTCTTTGAGAGTCTGCTGACTGGCAGTGGAATGGGCTGACCGGGCACTTGCCCTGCTGGAAAAGCAGCAGGGTGGAGCAGCCCATGTTTTGTCACAGCAGAGGCAGCCACAGAGGTTTAGGGACAGAACACTGCACTGCTGAGTGTGAGCTGCAAGGGAGATGGGCAGGGAGGCCACACCACCCGAACCTTCCTCTTAGCAGTTTGAGTCATGTGAGCCATGATTGTTAAGCCAGGCATCCTGGGCTGGTCCTCTGCCTCTCACAGCACCACCTGTCAGGGGCGGGGGTGGGGGGAGCAGCCTTGGGGAAGCCTTATCAGCCCCTCTTCTCTAGCAGCCCAGAAGCCAGAGGCTGAGAGGAGCCAGACCGCCATGGCCATAAGAGGGGAGTGCTGTGGGCCTCTGCAGCCAGGGGAAAGGTGGGGGGAGGAAGAGGAGAGGTGGGGCAGGAGCTCCAGCCATCACCCGGGACTCGCCCTCCTTTCCTATCCTGTCCCATCACAGCTGGTGCCTGCAGCTGTGTCCCGTTCTCACCTTCAGTCTCGATCTCCTACTGTTTGCAATGTGGGAACAAGGGCCAAAGGGGCCACAGTCTGTGAAAGATGGAAACTCTGGGTTATGTAGATCTCAGGTGATCTCATCTCACCTACTGGACGCCTACTGGACGGCAAGTTTGAGAGACAAGGAGGTAGCAAGTGCACCCTGGCCAGGTAGCCTACTTGGTTAGAGCATTGTCCTGATACACCAAGGTTGTAGGTTCAATCCCTGGGGGCAGGGCACATACAAGAATCAACCAATAAATGCATAAATAAGTGGAACAACAAATCCATGTGTGTGTGTCTCTCTCTCCCCTTCTCTCTCTCTAAAAATCAATAACAAGAAATAGAGGACAAGGGCTAGGGGGTGGGTAGGTAATGGGGGATATCTGTAATAGTGTCAACAATAAAAAATTTAAAAAAATTAAATTTTTAAAAAATTTTCAAAGGTGGTCAGTGTTTTCTCCTTTTATCCTGATTTTCAGAAGGGCTTGGTCTCCGAGCTGCAGCTGTATAGCTGGCTAATAGGGAATGGTGTTCTAACGGGATGTCTGATCACAGAGGGCCCTGTGCTGGGGACTGAACAGTATGGCCTCTCGTGTTTGGCCTGACCCTCTACCCTCCTCCGGGACAGGGGTGTTCTGTGGTGCACTATCCCAAGAGAGCAGATGCAGAGGCTGTGCCAGGACTTCCTCCCAAGCTGCCCCCCTGCCCCAGGCCCAGTTGCCTTCAGAGGGGCAGATTTTCACTCTGTCACATGGCAACAAGCATCACTGTGCCAGAGGAACCAGGGGACACCCACTGGATCTTGTGTGGAACTGTTGTACCTGGTATCCCTTCCTCCTCTGGGGATGCTGTGCTTCACCCACTGGGCTCGGCCTTTCTGCATAGTCACCTCCTGCCCAGATCCTACCTGTCCTTCAAAGTCCTGGGCAGACTTAGCGCGTCAATAAGTGATTCCTGAATATAAATCACAGTTTGGTGTCCTGGACCATATGGGAAGAGATTCAAATATGACAGTACCTTCCCCTTCTCTCCCTCACTGGCACCTTTATCCTCAGGGAGGCTGTCACTCTGGTCCATCTTGCTCATTGGATCCCCACAGGAGTATGAGTTTATAGATGGCAGCGTCTCTTTCTCCTTGATTTTACTGCTTCTGCCTCATCCCTTATGATGCATGTCTCCTGTTAGAGTAGAGCTCTCTTTAAGCACTCCTGTTCTCTGGAATCCCAGAACCTAGGGGACCCCAAGGCTTTCATAGGTCAGGCAGCCAGAGATTTCACTCCTTTAACTCGAAGACATTAACTCAAATGTCCACATTCAGCAGGAAGCAGTTACAGAAGTATGACCCTCATTCACATTCCCTCAAGAACGAGGAATGAAAAACCAGGAGGAGAGGAGGGTGGAATTGTTAGAGAGGGCAAGGGTCTCAAGGTCTGGGCAGCTCTAAATGTTGTTATGAAGTGTTATTCTTGCTAAATGTTAAAATGTAGCACATCAGCTGTAATCAGGATGAGTCTGACAGAAACTGAACAGCATAAGTGTAGCTAACTGCAAAGAAGAAATCAATGTATAATTGACTAAATAGTATATACTAAGCAATAGCTAAGTCTCTCTTTGGGGAATACAGAGCTTTAGATGTGAATCCCATCTACTTTACTTGCTACCAGTAAATAAAATTACCTTGCAACATCACATCTGGTTTTTGAATAGAACACCCCAAGCTACATACAAACCCCTTGAGTTCAGTAAGTTTGGCAGTTTCTTAAAAAAAAAGTTAAGCATACACCTACCATATCATCATCTGTAATTTCTCTTCCACGTACTTACCCAGAGAGATAAAAGCAGAACCCATTCAAAAATGTGTACAGGAATGTTCATAGCTGCTTTATCTGTTATAGCCCAAAACTAGAAATAACCTAAATGTCCATCTGCAGAAAGGATACCTTGTGGTATATCCATACAAATGGATACCTTGTGGTATATCCATACAATGGAATGCTGTGCCCAATGAAAAGGAGTGAACAACTGATGCACATAACATCATGGATGAGTCTCAAAATACTCATGCAGACTGAAAGAAACCAGACAAAAAAGAATATATGCTATGATTCCATTTATATAAAAATCTAGAAAAGACAAACTAATATGAAATGACAGGAAGTACAATGGTAAAAAGGGGCAAGAGGTGTGAAAGGAATTACCAAGGAGCGCTCAGAAATATGAGGCTGAGGGATATGTTCTTTATCTTTAGTGTGGTGATGATGTCATAGGCATGTGCATATGCCAACCTTACCAAATAACACTCATTTAAATATGTTCAATTTACTGAATTTCCATTATACCTCAATAAAATTTAAAATGTATCTGGAAGACCAAAGAGAAACACACAATTTGTGACTTTATCCAGACTTAGGATATCCTACCCTTTTGATATCTTAACAAACCTAATGGAGACACTTAAATAATCTAGTCCTTAAGTACAACAGTTGTATTGATACTGTCCCAATTTAAAAAATATTAAGATTATCAATGATCCCCAACTTTATTTTAACAATACTGCCATCAAATTACCAATGGCATTTACATTGAGACTTGACAAACTCATCTAAAGCCTGTGCATAAATAAATAAAAGTAGCAAATGAGAATAACTGAAAAAGAACCAATGAAAAAGAAGAAATGAATAAATATCGAGTAAATACTGATCCCACAAGATTTTAAAATGCACTATCCAGATAGGAAATGGCAGGAAAATGTTCAACAGATCAGGGAAACACAATGGAAAATCCAGAGAACAGGTCCAAGTTTATACAATACTTAAGCATTTAATAAATGCAGCATCTCAAATCACTGAGAATAATTTTTTCAATAAGTGTCACTGAATAACTGGCTAAATATTTGATGAAAAAAAAATGGAAATCTTTACCTTCACACCACGTGTCACAATTCCAGATGGACAAAGGATTAAATATACAACTTGAGTTCTGGCAACAAAGGGACCCGAGCTAATGCTGAACTCTTACTGCTAACATCTCAAAAATACTAGATGAAATGTAATTTTTCAAAATATTTAATGTGTAGCAGATCTCACAAGAAATAAAAGGAAGCCCTCAGATGTAAGAGGAAATAAGGATCTGAAGCCAAAGTATTAAGGAAACACGGGGGCTGTGGCACTCACGAGGGGGAGATAAGAGGAAAGAATCACCAGTTACGAGACCTGGAAAACAGGCCTTGACGGCCATGGGCTTGGGTTTCGGTGCCCACACACGGACATGTGCCAAGGCCGTGGCTCCCACAAGGCCAGGTGTTAGAAATGAGACCCTACTAGCATGCCAGGCCCCCTGTGACCAAACCAGACAAGGAATCTGCCTTTACATAAATGTATATTCTAACAAGTGTTAGAATAAAACAAGTGGGAGGGTGGGAAGACAGTTTATAAACATAATAAGTAAATTAAATAGCATGTTAGAACCTGATAAATATTATGGGGATAGGAAATAGAGCAAGATACGGGCGATTGGGGGGGTGCGGGGGTGCGGAAGGAGAGACAGACGCAGACAGGCACAAACAAGGAAGTTGCTTCAGGACATTAAATAGGAGAGTCAGGGCAGGCTGCACTGAGAAACGACAACTGATCAAAGACTAACAGGCACTGAGGAAGCCACGCATTCAGGTAGCTGAGCAGAGAGAACCACCAGCAAGAACAGACTGGGAGGCTGGAGGACAAGGGCAGAGGCAGGGAGACCAGTTTGGAAACTACAGCAGTAACCCAGGTGGCACAAAGGCCTGGACCTTCCGAATGCACCTGAAGGGAAAGGGGGACTAAGCATCTTTGTTCATCAGCCTCAGTGACAAGAGAACTCTTGACTAGAGGGGAAAAAAGTCTTCAGTGGGAGAATGAAACGGGCCTGCTAGAGATTAGAGGCAAAATGCATACTCCTCATTTGACAGAGGAATTTCCAAGGTAATTAATTAATGGAAAAATCGGTCCCAAGCCAATGATAACTCTAGGATGTCTGGCAAAATCACTCAACAGAAGCATTTCCAGAACTAAGACCAGTGTGATTTTCACAAAATTCCCAATAAAGATAAGCTCACAGTCTGACAGGGCAAAACACACAAGGAAATCACTCAGCGCGAGGAAAGGTCTGACGAAACAAGCAGGAAGGAGGAAAGGTCTGACGAAACAAGCAGGAAGATCGCCACCCCCCCACCCCCCACCCCGAAGTTGAGACCATCCACCAAACTAAAAAGGACTAGGGAAAGTTACATTTAGAACTCTTTGCAAGGAAATAGTGCTGAGCAAAAGAAGCCAGGTATTGAAGAGAACACACACTACGATTTCATTGATATGAAGTTCAAGAACCAGCAAAACGAACCCTATGGTGTTGGAAATCAATATGGTGGTTACAGTGTGTGAGTGGGGGGCGGGGGTGACTGGGCAGGGCATAACGGGGCCCTAAGAAAATACTTTATTTATTGATGACTGAGCTAGTTACACAGATGAGTGGACGTTATGAACATTCATTCAGCCAAACACACCAGAGGGCAAAGAAGGGACAGATCCCACATCTTCTGATACCCAAATGGAAGAGCTGGTGTGTGAGAGGAGGGGACATGCCCAGGAGTCTCGGAGGGCAGGCCAAGTGAGGCCCCCCAGTCAGAGCCTGAGCAGTCTTTTGAGGGAACACAATGGAAGGGAAGGGATGGGGAATACATCATTCAAGTTGAGAGCTGCTTCGGGTCGAGATGGGATGGGGGATGTAGACTGGGAAAGTCCTCAGGAAGGGGGTGCACTCCCCTGGGACACCCAGTGTCGGGCTGAAGATGGTCTTCATGGCCCCGTCCCTCATTTTACAGAAGAAAAGAACAAGGCCCAGAGAAGCCACTGAACTTTCCCAAAGTCACCTCTGCTCCTTGGTGTCACCAGTTTCCCTTGCTGGGGTATGTACAGATTGAAGATGAATGACAACCAGGTCAGGAGGTGAAAAAGCAAGACTCCAGAGCCACACCACTCGGACTCTAGCCAAAACCTACCACTTGCTAGCTGGCCACGTGTCTGTGAGGCCTTGGGCAAGTTAGGCAGCCTACGTGCGCCTCTGTTTCTTCACCCGTAAAATGGTGTGTAAAACGTTTTACAAAATGTGCAGCCAGTGTCTAACCACATTCTACTACAGCTGCAGACATACCTACTCTAGGACGCAGCGATTCCGCTTGCAGACACACGCCCGACAGAAATGCATCCATGCATGCGCCAAGACACAGGCTCGTGTGGCCACAGCAGCACGGTTTTTAGCAGCTGCAATCTGGAAGCAGCCCAAATGGCCACCATGAATGGAACAAATAAACACATGTACACGTGTATATCACAGATCGCTATAAAGCAAAGGGAACTAATAAAACTATGACTATGCATGGGTAAGTACCACAAGTTGACTACTGAGCAAAAGAAGCCAGAACACCAGAAGCTTCTCTTGTGAAGAAGCTTCAATTTACAGAAAGTTCAAAAATAGTCAAAACCACTGCATGGTGGGCAGGGAACGTGGTGGCTGAAAGGGGGCACAGGGCAGCTTCTGGGGTGCTGGTATGTTCTTGATGAGGGTGCTGGTGATGCAGGTGTGCTCACACCATGAGAAGCCTGTGAACGGTGAGCTTATGATTCATGTGCTTCTCTGTATGTTATCCTTCAAAAAAGAAGTTCACTGAATAATAATAGAACCCACCTCCTAAGGCCATTACGAGGACAAAATGAGGAGATACCTGTAAAGTGTCCAGCACAGAGCATGTGATTGGGAGAGCTATGGAGAAGGATGCTGACAAAAGCCCAAAGTTGAGGATGAGCACTTTGCCTTTGTGTGTCCTTCCTACGCCCTCCTCTGAGCCCCTCCATAGAAAAAACGCAAGGGCTCCTCCCACTTCCCATCCTGCATCCTATACCAATGTGGTCCTGAGCACAGGCCCCAAGATGATAAAACAGTGAACCCCCAGAGCAAACAAGGTGCCCAAGCTCTCAGGCTGTGGGGTGGAGCCGGATTTAACCCGGCAGCCCGAGGCTGGAGAGGAGCTCTCACCCACACCCCTGATGCGTACATCTTGGAATTTCAGACATTATTAAATAAAATGCCGAGCTCCCTGATCTTGATTTTAGAACTATTTCCTGTGGATCAGAAATAGCCATACGTGCTTTTCACTTTCACTGGAACTTATTATTCTGCAAAGATCTTTGATTTTTAAAAAAACACCCAATAACAACAACAAAAACCCCCAGCTGTCAAACCCTGGCTCCAACAATGAACGGGGTGAGAAATACAAGGGAATAACGCCCAGACCACTCCTCCATTGCATTCCTGCATATCAGGATGGCAAATCTGCCTGCCGGTGTGGGGTTAAGGAGGACTGATTTCTGCGGATTGGAGTGAGGAGCAATTTCCTCCCTCGGGGCAGCTGGGAAGGCCGAGCACTTTCTCACCGTGGATCTCTCCTAGTCTGAGCCACAAAGTGAGACAGGGCTGGGTCTGGGAATAAAGAGTTGGCTGAGATCAACCTGCCCACCTCTGAGGCCTGGCTTCCAGCAGCGGAAACAAGCTGGCCGCAGGACTCAGAGCAGGGGGGCTGGTGTCCAACAGCCCTGCCCTGGGGCGCCCAACCCAAAGGTACTTTCATGTTTCAGATGCCAAATTCTGTATCTGTAAACACAATGTGTTTCCTTTTTCATGCTGGGGTTGGGGCTGTTATTGTTCAGCATTTTCTGCGCCGGCCCAAGTGGAAGCAGAGCGCTCAGGGAAGGGACTGTGCAGAGTCCCCATTTCTCAGTGCCACAGAGTTGCGGCCTGGGGTCAGGGGCCCAGCTTCTCAGGTGGAAAAGCCTTGTGCGGGGGAGAAGGAATCTAAGCCAAGTAGGCCACGTTTCGGGGCAGTGTGGAGCTCTCCCAGTCCCGGGGACCGCCACAGGAACTTTGGAGCGGTCGCTCCCAGGAGACCGCCCTTCCCAGGGAACTGTGGTCTCTAGACAGTCTCGGCACGAAAGAAAACAGAAACACCATGACAGAACACATGCAGGAGAAACACGAAGCGAACCACACTCCAATTCTCCCGTAATACAGGAGCCAAGTCAAACACCTGTTCTAAGACCCTCAGTGCCTCCCTAGCATCCTGGGCATTTGGCAAATTTCCTCACTCTGGGGCCCACCCATATTTACGATGTATTCATCCTTCCACATGCAGAACCTCCCAGGTGAGAGCGTCCTCCACCTGCGGGAGGGCATCCACGTCACTCTTCTCTGCATGCCAGAGCCAGCAGAGCCACCCGACCACGGAATGCTCCAGCAACATCCGCTTGCAGGGTGTACATCCTTGTCTGCTGGCTGGGGCGGCGGGGAAAGTCTTCTGAGACTGGAAGTTACACATGGTTTTCATCTCCTAGGCTAATTCTGAATGAGTAGTGATGACTGCCTAGGGTATTATATCGAGAAGGATACCAATGCCTTAAGACTATTTCTGGACTTAGGAGGAAAGAGTGCTGTGATTGATTAGCAATGTCTGCCCTGGTTTCAGAATTGGGGAGCGGCAGCATACCTACTGAGCGCTCACCCACAGCCATTCCAAGCACTGACACTGGTCATCAGGCAGGCAGGAAGTGTGCGTTGCTTGGGGACCTCGAATGTGGAATATAGCACAACATACAGGCCCCCAGGAACTAAGAGAGATATCTCATTTCCTTTTTGCCTAGGACTCAGCTATTCAGATCCAGCCCCTTTAAAGATCCCTGGGGTCTTACACATTGTCTAATGTAGGTATGGAGCCTCCAGAATGGGTAGAAATTGGACATGACAACCCATAATCTCTTGTCTGTAGGCAGAAAAGGACTGGAGGAAAAATCTAGAAAATCTAGCAACAGCACCACCCAAGAAGGTGGCATGGATGGGCCCCCAATGAAAACTCGACCGTCTTACACAGGCTGGTCCCGAACCCTCCACCACACAGCATCTTCTCCAGGCTCTAGCTGAGTTGGGAAGACTCAGTCACAGTCGATATAATGAACTAGGGTGTTACTTTCTGCCTTCCAAGGTTCTCATCCAACAAATTCTCTGCTCTCTGGAAAGCCACCCCTCTCAAAAGCCTGGAAGTCTACCATATCTACAGAGACATCTGCCTTCTGGGTCTTCCTTACAGGCATAAACGCACAGCAACGAGAATTCACTTCAACTGAACTGTAGGTACTATGCTAATCCCAACGGCAGAAGTACCAGTGACCTGGGGCATGACCCTAACACAGGAAAAGGCAGAGCACGCGTCTCCACTTCTTGGCAGGACTCCTGGGCCCCTGTCCCCTCAGATGATCTTCCCTTGCTCTCCGAGTGCCGGCAGACGCCTCTGATAGAAACGTCCATGGCCAAGGAGGCCTGGGACAGGCACTGAAGTGTCAGAAGGGAAAAGCTCTGAGGAGAGGCATCCCACACCTCCTCCATCACGGGACCACAGTCCCTCCTCCCTGTCAGAGGGTAGAACTGGCACAAAACAGTGTAGCCAGGGCTGAACACTCACCTGGCTGAGGTGTCCCAGAGGCTGGACGTGGGAAGGGAGCACTCTCTCTACACAGGCAAAGGCCTGATGAGACTGAAATGGGTCTCTGCCTCCAGACATGGAGGGAAAGTTCACGTAAATTACACGACCTCCCAAAGGCAGACTGAAGTTTAATTCTGCGGTTACAATAGAGACGCACCTTACTGTAGCGCTGTGCTGTGCTACACAGTCAAACCTCAGGAGCAGTCAACACAACCTCTCACAGCCCTGAGCTGGGAGGGCTGTCCCAGGCAGCTCATGCGTTGCAGGCACTCTTCGAAAACACTGTGCCTCGGAACCGGGCTAAAAGAGGACACGGCTTTGACAGGGACTGGCCTTCAGAACAAGCACGGCTGATCCCACCCCCGCCCCGCACCCCCCGCCCGCTCTCTGTGCAGGCAGTGGTGTCTGTCACTGAATAAGCCAAGATGTGCCCCGCAGACCTGTCCGCACTTAATTCAGTCTGTGTAAAGACTGCCCTTTGGTGGCAGGGACATCTGTTTTTGAAAAGCTTCCGTTCCTTGTGGCAATCTGATTAATTGAAACAAAGCACATATAAAGCACCTAGTACAATGCCTGGTATTGAGTTGGGGGTTATAGTCTGTTTTCAGGATGCAACCTGACAACCACCGCGGACTGACTAAGTCTGCAGCTCCCCAGCCACCCCAACCAATGCCACACCTTCCGTGGCTATGGAGACCACAAGGGCCGATGCGTGTCTTTCCAGACGACGGGCAAACTGCTGTGGGCTGCTTTGCAAGTATCAGGCTTAAATCCTGAGTGTTCTATAAGCCCTCCTACACCTCTGGTCTCCCACTAATTTAAGGCACTGTAGAAACCCAAGGGATGAGTGTCATTTCTAAAAGAAAGAAAAACAATACTGGCTCACAAAACATTCGTACTTGTGCATCGACAGATAAGGCTGTTTTATAACCCAGTTCCCTGGAGAGCCATTTATTTTGGTGAGGCCAGTGTGCACAGCAGATATAGAAGCCATCAAGATAACACGAATACCAACCCATTGGACTTTTGAAGTGTAAACATAAAAGTCTATTAAGAATACAATGTTGGTTTAATCCCAAGACAAAAAATCTACTTAATGAAAAGCACAAGTCATCTCAAGAAGGAAATATCGATACCAGCTGTGAGTAGAAAATGAGGGGATTCCTTCCAGGGAACATTTGAATTTCAACCCACTGCCTTTCCAATATTTTCTCTGGACATGAAGTCTCAAATACTTTTCCGAGGATCTCATTTTTCTGCAGGAGGAGGAGGTGAGGGAGAAGTCTGGGCAGGGCCGGAGGAGAGCTTGGCAGGGCCTGGGAGTGCAGAGACCCGCCCCCCGGGGATCACCCTACGGCACTCTGTTGCTCTTCTCTGCAGACAGGAGGGAGCAGCCACCCGGCCCACGGGGTGCTAATGAGAGCCCCGAAAGACCCTCACTCCAGCTGCCATGGGGCCAGCAGAGATAAATGACAGCCCTGTGCTGCTGACGCACAAAAGTTGCCCCCCCCCCCCACACCCCGAGCACGGTGCTGGTGACCAGGATATGCCATTAAACTCCTCTGTAACAACAGCACTTCTTAGCCACTGCCTAGACATTGTTTTAGTCTGTTCCAGAGAAGCAAAGGGAATCCAAGCACCAGGGAGAAAGGAGAAGGCCTCGGTTCAAGAGGATTTTCTGACTGTGACCTCTGTTCTGCCACCTTCGAGAGAGATCACAGGCCCTGGAATCCGGAAAGCCTTGGCCACCCGCAACACCTGTGCGTGCTGAGCGCCCACCACAGCGCCGAAACCCTTTCCTCTCACGTCCCCAACTCCCAGCTCCCACCGGGCCTGACGGCTCAGACAAAGGACAACTTATGACACGTAATCTCATATCTAAGCATGTATAAACACAGTCCGTATAATAATGTAACACAGCATTAGGTGACACAACACGAGAACCACCTGTTTTATCAGGAAGTAACAGCTGTGCCACTTTCCTCCTGTTCATGGATGTGGAACCGCTATTCACCATCCATCTCTTCCACGGGGAGGCAACACAGAGGACGCAACGAAAGCACAGCGTCAGGCTGGAGTTCCAGCTCCAGCACCCACTAGCTGTGTGCAGCACTAACAGCTAGTAAGTAGCCTTCGGGCAAACCGTGCCGTCTCTAGGTTACGGTTTCCTCATCTGCACAATAAAGACAGTAACAGTGCCTATTGTTAGCACAGGCATAATGACTAAATGACTAAATTAGTGTGAGCGCTTGGCAAAAAATAAGCCCTTGGGAGTTCATCATCACAATGACAATCATCATCATAATTACTACAACTATAAAAATATTCGCTGATGTACAGCTCTGCGCCAGCCCCCAGACCAGGCAGCAAGCGAGAGCCTTCTGATTTTGCAGGCGTCTTTAGTGGGGCGTTGGATTTCCCATGGCAACACCACCAATACAACCTAACCACCCTCTCTTGCGGGGGATGACAGTAGGCCCAAACACCAGGGCCATTTACAGCATGGAAAACTCCCTCCCAAACCATGCTGAAACAATTCTGGGCATTATGTGGCAGGTACCCACGGCCACAGGAGGCCAGCTCAGCACCGTGCTCACCTTGCAGAGATGGCCTTTGTGTGGGTTTGGGTTTCAGCTGGGCAACGCAAAACCATAGAGTGAGTGGCAGACGAGTTTTCACGAGCTCGCCCTGTCACAAACCAGGCAGGGGTTCGCGCTGACATCCCCACAGTGAGATTAAACAGCATGCTTAGTCAGGCACTAAACACTAACACAGCTCCGACGTCAGGGGGACACTGATTAAAACTGATGTCAATAATTTATGAAACACAATATGGTCTTCAGATGCTCTTTTGGGGGGAAAGAAAAGGAAGGGAGAAAAAAGGGCCTAGCAACCCAGGTGGTTTAAAACTGTTCATGCATTTTCCCTTGAATGTGCACCCCCCCCCCCACGCATGGATGCTTCTTTACACCATGAATGTAAATGCACATGTGTATGAAAGCATGTGAACGCTGCTGATACATATGGGCGGAAGAAAGTATTTAGTTATTCCACAGAGAGCTGTCGAGGCTGTAACATTATACATAGTCTTGTCTTTCGTATTGTTTTGAGGGTTTTTTTTTTCCCGGAAGAAATCCAAAATTACATTTAAAATAAAATTGGGTTTTACAAAGGTTCACATTTATTCCGTAGAGAACTCAGCCTTGAAACAACACCAGAAGAAAGCTGGACCAAAGGAAACCTATAGGATATATGCATTTTGTCCTCATCTGCAAGTACCCTGGCCCTGTGTAGAAGAGCCATGTAGTGAAGCGGTAGCAAACATTTTTTTTAGAGTTTTAGCAACTGTAGTTAACCTGGAGAAGGATAGCATTTCAGTCTATTCTCAATCATGTTTCATTTTAAAGGGCAAAGACAGACTAGCCCTGTGACCACATTTTATTTTTATCGAGACTGATTTCTGGAATACAGAATATAGGCGCTTCTTTGCTTTCCCCTGGTGGTAAATGATCTGGGTAGCTTGGCTTTATATGTCAACAGTGTGAAATTCACAAGCTGGGATTATGTTGGGGGGAAAATCCGAGCCGCTGATAGTACAAAAGTTAGTGTTTGAAGGATTTATTAATGCTTTTTCCTAGCGCAGGGCCCTGCAGTGTCTCAGACACCTGTCAAATACTAATTCATTCACGCATCTCCACTACAGGGCCTTTTCATAAAAAGCTCGACCTGTAATTGTAAATCACTTTTAAATTGTCTTTGCTGGCTTTCTCTTTTGCAGAACGATGGAAAAATCACTAAGGCTTCAATTTAGACTTTAGGGGAACTTCAACCTGACTTTCCCATCTGTATCTACAAGGTGTCAGAACATTTATTCAAAAAGGAAACTATAAATAACTTTAACAAAGTTAATAAGTTGAATTGGCCTTGCTTTTATAACATGACTGAGTAATTGGCAAAATTTAAAGATTTTTTAGCTACTGAGAATTAAAATAACTTCAGTAAAAACCAGAAAATATTGTTCGCCTATTATTTGTCATGTAGATTATGTACTTATTAGGCCTAATTAAACTTTTTGAGCAAAAAGGCTTACTAATTACATTAGTTAATATGTTGATTGCTCAATTTGGCCTAAAAAAAAAAAAACGGTCTATCCAATTTGTGCATAGTTAGTGCTTTAATCAGAAGACAAAACCCTAAACAACAGAGGTTATTTCGAGTGCATAACCATTATCACAGCAAATGTGGGTCTGTCTCCAAAGTAAAGGGAGAGATAGGGGTGGCTGATGGATCTGAACAAATCCAACACTGAGAGGAATCTTCAGACCAGTGAAATGTTTCCACAAAGTCCACTTTATTTGCCTCAATGTATTCACTTGCATTCGTCCAATTAGACTCTGCTGGTGACAATTCAAAGGTATCTTTCATATGCACATACAAACTAAAACTGATAGCATAACCCTGGGAGGCCCTTGGAATGTCAATACAGGGTCTTTCCGCACAAAAGGAAGAAAAGAAAAGAGGAAAGGGAGAAAAGGGGAAGAGATGGGAAAAACCAACATTTCTGAAGAACTTGACCAGATCAAAGGAATTTTATTCTCAAAGAGCACGAATTCCGGGTATCACTGAGGAATCCTGAAAACCCTCTTCAAACCCCGAGACCAGCTCCGTCTCTAACACGAGGGGGGAGAACAATTAGGTCTGCAAAGTCGGGACACACTGAGCGCAAAAATGGAGGCCCCGCCATGCACCAGGAGGCCCTGCTGGGCCTCAGCGCGACCCGGCTCTCCAAGACATGTTTTCTATTGGATCGCTCAAAAGTCTGCATCCGCAGTCATGAGGCACAAACTATTCGACAACAACATGACACAATTAATCAGAACCAGACCTCAAAACGTGTGTTTGCGGGGACCAGCAAACTGCAGTGCGCCTCAGAGGGCGCAGCCGCTGCAGAGACTCACACCGGCTCTCTGGGGGTGGGGGGAGGCGGGGGAAGAGCCTGTACATTCACAAAAGGTGCTCACCAAATGGCACTTCACCAACTAAGTAATTTTCATTGAAACAAAATGATGGATCTGAAAACTTACTTCTCATACTGAAAAAGTATTGTCTTACTATCTGCCCCCTCCTCCCCCCACGCGGTGCGGCAGAAACCGGGGCCCGAGAGCTTCTACAGCAGCAAAACTGTGTAATTCAGAAAGAGAGCGCATCCATTTTTTGAAAGCCCCGTTTCTGACACAACGTGCTCCCCGGTGCCGGTTTTGTCAGTTTTCTCTTCCAGGAACTGAAACCCCATTAAAAACCGAGAATCTGGACCTGCAGTTAATTCAGAACTGAGTGACTGCCCCAAACTCTGACACTAACAAAAAATTCTGGGATACTTCTTTTCCGAGCCAGAATTGAATTGGTTTAAAATTACTGAACTCTTCTTTGTAATCTGTAGATAGTAATTTAAATCACATCATTCTTTTGCTAACACAAACATGCTGTCCAAAAGAAAAAAAAAAATGTTTTTCAAACCATAAAAGACAACTCGTCGGGTACAGAACCGGCCCCAAACTGCAACCCCTCTGCCATCTCCCTAGGGATTTACGGTGGTGGGGCTGGAACTTCCCGGGAACCCGGCCGGGATCCCCAACTGCGCGCCCAGCTGCAGCCCTAGGAAAGGAGGGAGGGGGTGGGGCGGAGGGGGATCGCAGGGACCCGCCAAACTAAGGGTTAGGCAATGAGTTTGCATTTGGATCCGAGGTTAGAGCAACCAGTTGGCAAATTTTCTGCAAAACCCTCTCCCCGTGGCATTTCTCGCGCTTCTTCTTGGCTTCACAGGGTGTGTTGGGTGCACACCCGAGAATCCACGACCAGCGCCACGCCAGCGAGTGGTCGTGCTCTGTGCCCTCTTGGGCCCGCTACATCCCGGAACGCACCTCCCACCATCCCCACGGCATTACCGCAACGGATGACCCTTGTGCGGCTGCCGCCGACGCTCCAGAGAACTCGTGGCTGCGAGGCCCGAGAGCAGCCACCCGGGGCCCCGCCCGCCGCCCGCACCCCCGCGGCGCCCCACTCACCCACACACTCGTTGGCCTCACGGGCGGTGGCGCGCTGCCAGGGCCGGTCGTAGTGAAAGGGCTTGCAGCGGTCGCACTCGGGACCGGCCGTGTTGTGCCTGCAGTCGCACACCAGGCTGTCGTCGCGGTCGCGCACGCAGCGGGCCGCGTGTCCGTTACACTTGCAGCGGCCACCCACCTGCAGGTCGGACACCGCATAAAAGTACGAGTCGCGCGCCAGCTCCGAGTCGTCCTCGTTCTCGTCGCCGAATGTGTGCAGGCGGCTGAAGGCCACGCGGATGTCGGTGGCCGTGACCCAGTCCTGCAGCACCGGCGAGTTGTCGAAGTCGTGTGCCGAGGGCCGCCCGTCCAGCGTGCTGAAGGCGATGAGGCCGCCTGAGAGCGGCCGCATGTCGGTGTGCGAGTCAGTACACACCGCCTCCTGCTCGTTCTGCTTGGTGATGGGCGCGCGGTGCGGCCGGTTGTACATCTTGCGGCACTGCGTGGAGTAGAACTGGAAGGGCACCCACGTGCGCCCGTAGTCCATGGACTTGTAGATGGCCATGGACTCGGGCCGTGGAGAGCAGAACTGCAGACTCACGTAAGTCACCTCGAACTTCTTGCCGAGCGACAGCGTGAGCGTGACGTTGTGTGGAAACTGCAGGTAGTTCTCGGACTGCCAGCACGTCAGGTTGTGCGGGTTGTTGAGATCCGTGAGGAAGGCAGGTGGGTGCGCCTTCTTGGGGTCGGACGCGTTGCAGAGGTGGCAGGAGCGCAGCCGCTCCTCGCCTCGCTCGCTCACCACGCAGTAGCGCGCCGGGGGCCGGCCGCAGGTGCTGGACACGCGCACGTCCTTGCCGAAGGCCGCGTTGACAAAGTCGGGGATGCAGCGGCGGGGATGGCCGTTCTCATCCGAGCAGGGGTCTGGCTGCGCCGCCTGGCCCGCGAACATGCTGAGCCCGGGCCCGCCGCGCACCGCGCCCACCAGGCACGCCACCGCCGCCAGCGCCGCCAGCGCCTCCCACACTGCGCGCATCATGCTGCGTCCAGCTTGCCCCGGCCCCGCCGAGCCGAGGAGTCGGTCCGTCCGCCGCAGAAGGCGCCTGCGGAGAGAGGGGAGCGGTGCTCAGCCAGCCCGCCCCGCGCACTCCGTCCCCCGCGGGGCAAAGAGCCGGGGCGCGGGCGAACGCCCCGCTTCTCCAGCACCAGCCCCGCGCCCGACTGCCCGCCTCGCAGAGGACGGCAAATCTGGGGCCCCCAAGCAAGAATTGCCCGCGCTTCTCCGCGGCTGAGCGGTGAACCCGGGCCGCGCGGGCTAACGCTCGGCTTCCCAGCCACCACCACCGCCGCCACGCCGCCCGAGGGGCATGCCCGCGCCCGCCTGCCTGTCCGCAGCCAGCCCGCCTAGCACCCCAAGTCTCGGGTGCAGAAGAGCGCGGGGGCCCCCAACCCCGCACGACCCGCGCCTCTTCCTCCTGCAACCTGGGATCCCTCTCCGGTGCCCCAGATCGCGTCCCCGCCGGAGACTCCGCATTCGGGACTTTACCTCTGGAGAGGGCAAAAGAGAAAGAAAAGTTTGCCTGGCTCCGGCCCCGGCCGGGGAGCCCGCACGCCGGACAGCTAAAGCCTCACTCGCCGCTAGCAGACGCGTCCTGCCTCAGCGCGGGCTTGCCAACTCCATGCCCAGCGCGGCCGCCGCTACCCAGCCCCGGCCCCGGCCCGGCCGCTGCCGCCGCCTCTCTCTCCCGAGTGACGAGGTGGCCGCCCCTCTCCCGCCGCGGTCCGAGTGCTGCCCAGCCCGCGCCCGGGGCGCACACACACTCACGCTCGCTGGCGCTTACTCACACACACGCACGCACGCCTCCTAAGGCTCCGCCGCCGCCGCCACTCCAGCGGGGAGTGGGGGGCGGAGGGGAGCGCGGGGGCGGGGGGCGGGACCGCCGGGCGGGGCGCCGGCCAATAACGTCGGCGGGCAACCGCCGCTGCGAGCAAAGTTTTCACCCCGGGAAAGAAGAAAGTTAAACGGAACCGGCCTGGGACGCAGAGAGAGCCGAGAACACGAGCGGGTGGGAACCCGGGAGCCCGAGAAAGCAAAGCAAAGACAAAGAGAAAGCTAGAAGAGCGCCCGGGGAAACCCCGGAGAGGGGGCTGGGCCCGCGCGCACCCCTTGGAGGGAGGAGGGGCCGGCCGGGGACTGTCAGGCTCGCCCCGGCCCCGCGCTGCCCCGGGAGCCTCGCAGGTTTCCGCCGGCCCCACGCCTCTGGGAACGCGCGGGCGGGGGTAGGGGTGGGGGAGGGGACGATTTTCTCCCTCATGGTCCCATCCAAACACATCTGTGTTTGTTTTCTTTGCTGCGCTGAGGTCGGGCCTTCCTCTAACCCAGCCTGATGGCCCCGGTGGCCCCGCGTACTTCGCGGTGCCCCTGTCCGCAAACAGCCCAGGGTCGCGGGGAAGAGGGGACGGAACCTCTGCCTGCTCACCTCTCCCCCCCACCCGAAGCCCCTGGGGTCTGGGGAGAACCGGCTGCCCCCCCCTCCCATAACACCCCTTCCACACACACACGCACATGCACAGTTGTCACTGTGCGGTTGGGCCTGCCGGGAACCTGGCTCCTTCCTTGCCGAGGGAGCTGAGGTGGGCAGGAAAAGATGCCGGACAGCACCCAGGCACTGGCCAACGCCTCCAGGCAGGTCTGCTGAGCCTCAGGCTGGGGGAAGCCCAGCCTCCCCGGACCCCCTGCGGCAGGCTCACAGTACTTCTTCCTGGCCCGGGTTTTTAAGGGTACTGCACCGCATACTGCCTCACGCGAGTCCCACAACAGCCTTACAAAGGCAGGTATGAACTCCTCGTTGCAGCCGAGGACACTGAGGTCTCCGGAGGTGAAAAAACTGGTCCAAATCTCCCATCTAGTAAACATCAGACCCAAGGCTAGAGACCTGGGCTCCTTCCTCTCCTCGCATTTACCAAAGGGATATTCCCACGCAACTGTAGTTTCATAGGACATCCTCGGGCCCACCCAGCCTCTCCTTCTTGCCTCATTCTCTGCCACCTTAAGAAGGACTGAGCACAGTGACAGTGTCCTGTGACCATCTTGCAGCCGCCGCCAAAGAGCTCTGGGGAAAGAAAGGCACTGGGCTGAGGGTTTGGGACTCAATTTCTGTTGGTTTATTACTAGTAATAGATCTGGATTGAAAGCTAAGGTCCTGGTTCTAGCCCAACAGCTGACTTGCTGCATTAGCTCCACTAAGCACTTTATTTTGTCCTATTGGCATTTTCATAAACTCTGAGACTCTAAGAAGGGGGGCCTCAGGGTTGGTCTGGCCCATCTCAGTCTTGAAAGAGTGCCTTTCCCAGTGTCCCCGCGAGACAGCCACCCAAGGCAGCTCTTCCAGGCACGGGAGTTCACCCAGCCCGAGGAGATAAACCCGTTCCACCGCAGGACTGCCTGGGCCCATCCTCTCCCCTGGGGTAGCACACTAGCTTTGCCTTCTTGTGCCCCTACCACTCTACACCGGTTATTTATGCCTTACCTCGTGGCAGAGAGGATTTCAGGTGACTTACAAGGGTACTTAAAGCATGGCAAAATAACATAAATTAGAAGGTGAGCTGAAAGGAGATCAACAAAATGTTTAACCACTGTGGACTGTGAAATTCCAATGGCATGAAAGGCAGCCTAGCAGTTTGGAGCACGTACTGTGGAGCCAGGGTGTGACACTGTGAGGTTTTGCAACTTTCTGTGCCTCATTTCCTCATTTTCAGAAGGGGTACGATGATATCTACCTCACAGGGTTGTGAGCATCAATGAGTGAACATATGAATATTATAGCTTATAATATGCATATATGCATCACATTGTACTTATATAATCTATATGAATATATTTTCACATATATATGTAAATATACATAAAGCCAGGCACATAGCAAGTGGATGTAGAAACCATTTGTTCTTAGTATTAAATTGCTAGATCATTATAGAAATTTTAAATTACTTAATAAAAATTTTAATTAATAAAATTAGAAAGTGAAAGAAGCAAATTACTTAACACTATAGTCCAAAAACCACTGTGCACAGTATACTCTCATTTTATTCTTTTTGAAAAAGTATGCATGTGAAGACAGCATTATTAATTGTGGTTATCTCTGGATGGTGAGATTAAAGGTGATTTTTATTTATTTTTGCTTGCATGTTCTCAATTTTTATAGCAAAATAAGAAGGAAAGCTAAGAGAAAAAAGAAAAACCAGGAAGGAAGACCAAGTGGAGATGGGAACAAAGCTAAAACGCATCCTGGAATGCCCTATTCACCTCCTGTGGGTGGGCCACAAATTTGTCCCTAAGCTTTCCTCCCCCCACGCCCACCAAGCAGCCAAATGAAAAGGAGACCATGTCAGTTACACAATCCCCAGTGTCCATGAGATAAAAACAGACCCTGTTACTCAAGAGAATTACAACTATTCTCGGTGCTAAACTCAGACAGGAACTTCTCCTGGGGGGCCTCATAAAGGGAACTCGGTGTGAGGTGACGAGCAATCACCCTCAACAACACCCCCCTACCAGTCCCAGCAGTGGGCTCTGGGGGGCGGTTTTGGGGATAGCCCATAATATAAGTTGATGGGGGCCCACCAAAACACAGGAGGAGACACACTGAGCGAGGCAAATCACGGTGCTCCACTCACCCCCCAGCCCACTGGGTCGGGCAAGGCAGCAGGGCTGAAACTGCTCTCCTTGGAGTGCAGCTCTGAGTTGCCAGCCGAGCTCAGGCCTCGGGTGTCCTGGAGGGAGAGCTTTCCACTTTCATTTCTGTCCTTCGGCCTAAGCGTACCTTCTTTGGTAGCTCTGGTGAGCAGGTCGGTCTCGCCTGCTTTATCTGGCAGTCCAGAACATTCTGGGACGCAGTAGAACCTGTCTGCCTCCTCAAACCCACCTCCCTGTCACTTGTACAGTTGATCTGATTCCACCTCCACACAGCAGCCCAGACCGAGGTTGTCCCTCTTCAAATTTTTGGAATCAGCCCTCTATCAGCTCTCAGTGTTAGGTCTTCTAGGCTAAGTACTCCCAGTTCTTTTAAAGGTTTCTCATAGGACATTGTTTTCTGACTACTCCGCACTCTCCCAGTGTCCTCTAATTTGTCAGTGTCCCTTCCCAAAGCATACTGCCTTCTGAGGGGACAAATGAAAAAAACAGATGTCCAAGTGTCGTGAGAGCTTCTAACGTGGGGGTTATAAATACACACCACAAAGGCGTGTCAGGCTCTAAGCAGCAGGACCCAGGGCACAAACTGGAGTTCAGAACACAACAGTGTGGCTGTTGGGCGAGAAAGCAAATTCCCAGGTGTTTCTGCAAGGAATGTGCGGGGAGGGGGAGCCACCCTCCTTGGCACCCAGCCTTACCTGGAGCCCGAGGATCACCCTGGGAAGAGGAGAATGTGGCAGTTTCAAGAAAACCTAAAAGGAGCCAGAATAGAAGGAGGGAAACAGGAGACTCAGGTGTCCTAGAAACCAACAGGCAAGTTCAGAGAAGGAGGGGCAGTGAGCAGGGTCACATGCTTTCAAGGTCAAGATAAGATCTGAAAGGAGTCCTTTGGATTAAGCTACAAGGAAATCACTGGTGACCTTGACTAGCAGTGGCAGAGGAGTGATAAGGACAGAAGCCAGACTGCCCAGGTTATGGAGTGAATGAGAGGTGAGAAAGTGGAAGACGGTGAGTGTAGACAACTTTCAAGAAGTGCCAAAAGGAGTGGCAGGAAAGAGATAGGGTGATAGCAGGAATGAGGTGATAGATAGGGTGACACAAGACTGAGGGAAGACTGGGATTTTTATTGTTGTTTATAACATAAGGCTATTTAAACATGCCTAAATGTTGATAGGAAGGAGCAGAAGGAGAAAGGATGAAGACAGATAACAACCAGCCTTGTAAAATTCGTGGGCAGGTGGTCTGAAAGCTTCTCTGGTTACAATAGGATAGGAAGTGGCACCCCCTGCTGAGAGTGAGGGAGCAGGTGGGAGCTTTGGAGGTTGGGAATAGGGGAGAAGGCTTGATTGGGTCGTTACAGAAAAGAGGATAATGTTTGCAGGGCAGATAAAGGTTCTATCGAAGTTGTTGACTATCTATGAGAAAGAATGCAAACCAGCAAAGTCAACAATCCCCCCTCCCCACACCCCACCAGTGCTCAGCGGCCACCAGTGCAGGCCTAGAGAAGGCAGCAGAACAGTGGGATTAATCTAGAGTTGAGGATTTGTTCCAGGAGGTGGGACAGGAGGACAAGCGGAAGAGGGTGGCTATGTGATGGACCATGGAGACAAAGGCAAAGAGAGAAGGAAGTGAAGACAGGTCGCAGACAGAAGAGGAAATAGAGATGCCAGGGGTCTAGAGCTGTGCTGTTCAAATACAACAGCCAGTAACCACACACAGCTATTTCGATTTCAGCTTGAATGAATTAAAGTTAAATAAAATTTAAAGCTCAAGTCCTCAATTGCCCCTGATTTGGATAGCGTCAATAGAGAACACTTCTACCATCACAGAAAGTTCTGTTGGACAGAGCTGGCCCAGAGGATTCAGGAAAACAGAAGAAATGTGGTGAAGAATAACTTAGGAGACTGTGTTCCCAAACCAGACGTCTGAATTGAGAATTCCAGAGTGGGATAGCTCTGGGTAGGGACAGGCCCACTGCGGGTACGGGGAGGGGTGGTTCTGGGGGCAAACAGAGGTGATGACTGGAGATAAGGAGGTCAAGGTATTCCATGGGCTGTCCACCTGGGTATTGTAGACACTCCAGACCAACATCAGGGCTCGAATCAGAGATGAAGACTGAAGCAGGCGCTGATGTCTTCAAAGAAAGGGAAGTGACCTAGATCAGCGATTTTCAACCAGTGTGCCGCAGCACACTGGTGTGTTGCAAGAATTCTTAAAACATGCAATATCTGAAGGTGCGTGGAGCCATCAGTGAACAGGGTGAGGATGTGGGGAAGGGCATATCCAGGGACAGGGGCACCACGTGGCACAGGCTAATGGTTTATGAGGAAAGACGACAGGAAGAGAGTAAGGGCTCAGGAGAAATGAGATGACCCGAGAGGGGCCTTCATGTCGGGCATGACTGAGAGCTTCACTTTTTCCATCAATTGTTTATATAATACTTGCTCTGTGCCGAGCACTCCTCTAAGGACTTTACCAATCACTAACTCATAATATCCATAACATCCTGATGAGGTGAGGAGTATTACCTCCATTTTACAGAGGAGGAAACTGAGACACAGAGAAGGAACTTGCTGAAGATGACATCACTGGTAAGTAGAGGAGCAGAGATTTGAACTCATAGTCTGATTGCAGTGTTTGGAGCTCGTGGCTTCTGTAGGCAAGATGGGCTTGGCTGCCACAGCTTTCCAACATAAATGAGCCTCAGCCATCTTGAGGCAGGAGAAGGGAGTCGTCAGGTCTACCGGAAATGTGAGCTGTGACCTGGCTCAGCTGTGCTCCTGAGCATGTCTGGTTCAGTTAAAAGGACAGACATTAAATGATTTGATTTCCAGGACTCCCAACAGAGACTGGAAATTGTAGCGGCAAAGGGGATCCCAGCGTCTGGCCCTTCTAAAAGGGCAGGCAGGGCCCGGATTGATTGTGTTTCTTTTGGAAATAGAAAGAACTTAACTCAGACGGAGTTTGATTCCAATCCACCACTAACTGATTGTATGACCTTGAGTAAGTCGCTTGACCCATCTGAGCATCAGTTTTCTCACAGTGAAATGGGGGTCATCACACTTACCTTACGGGTTTGTTAGGGCGATTACAAAGATGTATCCGAAAGGAAAGAAGCTGGAACAGAGTAGAGGCTCAGTATGTGATCCTTGAGAGGGGTTTTGTTTGTTTGTTTTTAAGATTTTATTTATTTATTTTAAAGAAGGGGGAGGTCGGGAGAAAGAGAGGGAGAGAAACATCCATGTGTGGGGGAAACATCAATTGGCTGCGTTTTGCTCACTCCAACCGGGGACAAGGCCTGCGACCCAGGCATGTGCCCTGACCAGGAATCGAACCAGCGACTTTTCACTTTGCGGGACAACACCCAACCCACTGAGCCACACCGGCCAGGGCTATTTGTTTTTTTAATACTCATAATTCTCAGATCAGGCTCCCAGATCCTTCAACCTGGAAGAATTAGGGGCATCCTCTCATTTTAAGGCTTCTAGGTCTCAGCTCACCTAACCAGCTTCCTGGAGATTGCTCAAGGGATCCATCCCAGGTCCCTGGGCAGGATTTCAAGAGAGGTGACTGCCCTGGAGAAGGTTTGAGGTACAGCATGGGAAAACAGGCCAGCATAGTGCACAGGGGCCCTGGAGATTTACCTGCTTCTCCAGTCTTGTTTATCTGCGTCTTCAACTCAGGCCTCCCTGCTGCAGGCTTCTTGGCTGAGGGTTCAGGAGTTGGGCATAGAAACCATACAAACCCCAAATCCAGCAAATCCTTTAATCTACCAGAGCTCTTTGAAGGGGTGAAATGCCTGTGGATAAGGGGAACCAGCAGATGTAATTTATTTTCATTTGCAAAAAGCTTTTGACAAGGTCCCACCCTGAACGCTCTATTAAAATAAAGAAAACGGGGCACCGTGGGGGAAGCTTTGTCATGGATGGAAGCTGGGCCTTGGAGGCCGGAAACAAAGGATGCAAATAAAGGGATGGCTCTCTGGGTGGAGAAAATAGTGTGTGTGTGTTGGGGTGGGGGGGTCTGAGCCCAAAATTGGGGCTCAATTCATTGAACATTTAGACAAAATCTGAAGGAGGGAGTCTTCTCAGTGAAACTTCAAAATGTAGAGGTGACATGGGAGTGCTACCAAGAGGAAGGGGGAGAATCGGGGGACCTCAAGAGGCTGCACGAATGGGCTGCGGAACGTGGACAGGTTTAGCAGAAGGGGATGCATTTAGGGAGAAATAATTTGAAATACCCTTATAGGATGAAAGAGGCCATCAGTTACGGGTGAAGATACTATTTTGGTAATCGGATACTAACTATTTCCTTAAGATTGTTTCTCCACAGAGGTACTATTGGCATCGGGGACCAGAAAATTCTTCACTGAACAGAACAGTCCTGCCCACTACGGGACACTTAGCATCCCTGGCCCCTGTCCACTCAATGCCAGTGGGCCCCACCCCGTGCACACACCAGTCATTAGAACAGCTAAAAAATGGCTCCTCGCATTCACAAATTCCCCAAGAAGAGCCCAACCCCAATCTAATCTATTTGAAATTTAGCCCATTGTGCTAATAAGACCAAAAAAAAAAAAAAA